>JABMDN010000892.1:0-15802 GCA_017165825.1 Hepsetus odoe | reverse complement strand
TGTGTGTGTGTGTGTGTGTGTGTGTGTGTTCTAGACCACCAGTATCAGCAGTTGACCCTAGAGACACTGGCTGAACTGGACTGGTGCTTGGACCAGTTAGAGACCATTCAGACCCACCGATCTGTTAGTGATATGGCATCCAGCAAGGTAACACTTTCCTTACACACACACACACTCACTCACACACACATTCAAGAGAATGTAGAATGAGTGAGATGTGTTGATGTGATTTAAGGTGTATAAATACACACGATCACGCACAAACTCTTACAAAACACCAGCAAGTGTCCCTCATTATCCGTTAATTAATCTTTATTAATGCTCTTAATCTGAGCACTGTGGTAGAAATAAACCATAAGTGATTATTTTTTCATCACTCCTGTGTGTGTGTGTGTGTGTGTGTGTGTGTTCTCTAAGTTTAAGCGAATGCTGAACCGGGAGTTGTCTCATCTTTCTGAAATGAGCCGTTCTGGCAACCAGGTGTCTGAATACATCTCCAGCACCTTTCTAGGTAAGACTGTCGAAGTGTGAGATCAGGTACTGATGATGAACACTGCTGTGAGGGTCTGATTGTATCAGTGAGGTACTGATGATGAACATTGCTGTGAGGGTCTGATTGTATCAGTGAGGTACTGATGATGAACACTGCTGTGAGGGTCTGATTGTATCAGTGAGGTGCTGATGATGAACATTGCTGTGAGGGTCTGATTGTATCAGTGAGGTCCTGATGATGAACATTGCTGTGAGGGTCTGATTGTATCAGTGAGGTACCGATGATGAACATTGCTGTGAGGGTCTGATTGCAGCATTAGTGAGATCAGGTACTGATGTTGGTTTTTCTTAAACAATAGATATATAAAACATGTACAGACATTTGATTTATTTCAGTGTGTTCGGTCACTTCACAAAACTTGTGTGTGTTTGTATGTGTGTGTATGTGTTTTATCTCCAGACCAGCAGAATGAGGTGGAGATTCTGTCTCCCACTCTGAAGGAGAAACCGATGAGCCACATTAGTGGAGTTAGAAAACTTTCACACACACACAGCCTGGCGAACACACCGCTGCCTCGATTCGGGGTTTCAACTGAGCACGAGGAGGCGCTGGCCGAGGTACCTCTGTTCTGAAACTTAATATGTTCAAAAAGAAGTGTAGGGTTCTTTCTGAGGTTCCATCGCTGGAATTCCTCAGACACTGTTTTTCTCCAGTAAATATAAAGTGCTCTTTAAATAATATTATTATTATTATTATTATTATTATTATTATTATTATTACTGTTCCTGATGGAAACGGATAATCCGATGTGGCGAACTCTAAACAGGAGTTGTTGAATAAAGAACCACACCTGATGATACAGGAACACAGATTATTATTATCAGCCTGCTCAGTTTGCTTCGGGACTCTTTACCTCTGCAGATCATCGAAACATAGTCTTCAGTGAAAGACCCTTAATACACCAACACAGTGCTATTGGTTTCAGACCGTTATTTTTGAACTATTTTAGATGCTCAATAAGAGTTTGCGTGGTTAGAGTCTCCCCACCTGATTTTCAAAGGTTTAACCTCAAAATTTACAGCATTACAGCATTTACATTTACTGCTTTTAGCAGACATCATCAGAGCTTTATCTTCACATCTGATCTTCAATCTTCATTCAACTAAAGATCAACAACTGCTGATTAACCATTTCAGCCAAGTAACAAACGTATTAAAGATAAGTGCCAAAAAGATTTAGTGTTTTTTTTAGAATGAGAAGAAAGTGCAGAGGTAAAAGAGTGGAGCTGGATAGGGAAGGTTGATACGCCTGATACGTGCACCCAGTGCAGGTCCCGTAGCAGGAGGGAACATGGGATGGTTGAAGACGAGTCTTGAAGCAGCGTCTGAATTAACTACAGTGCTCTTGTTGCCTTCAGTGTTAGACTTGCCAGAAGAGAGTTTGGAGTAGTTCAGTTTGGAGATGCTCAGAGCCTGGACAAGCAGCTGGGTCATCTGGGTGGTGAGGAATGGAAGAGGTTTCTGCACAACTTGTAGGTGGTGGGTGGTGTTGGTCTAGTGGTGGTACTTGCCTATGGACCTATGGCTCAAGAGGTCCCAGGTTGTAACGGTGGCGGGGTGCGGAAAGGACGTCAGTGCAGAGCCAGGAGTTCGGAACATAGCTTTATGCTCATGTAAGCCAAAACAAGATCCAAGGACTGTAGTTCTAACTTAAACCAAGATCCAAGGAACTGTGGTCTAAACCAAGTTACTAAAAGTATCAAAACCACCATTAACTGTAAGCTTCGCCTTGTGAATGAGCCGCGCTCTGTTCTGACTCATCAGGGCTTAAATAGCAGCTCCAATGAAGCACGCCTGTACCTTCATGAGCTCAGGTGTGCTCAGTCAGAACAGGGCGCCATCTACTGTGGCCAAACCAAACCTCATTCTTGACAGAACCCCCCCAAAAGGCGCAACTCCCGGGGTGCCAAAACACAAAACAAAGCTGAGCCTCTGGGGGAAGGCCAAGAACAAAAAACCCTTCAAAAACAGCCCCTTTATGGGGCACATGGCCAGGTCCACAAAGCAAAACTAACATTAACAAAAAGAAGCCCCTGACCAGCTGCTGCCACGTCCAGGGCTGCTGGCGGTGGTGAGGGGTATCCCAAAGTCTTTGTCCATTGTGGGACCCCATGGTCATGAGGGCAGCCTCTCCAACTTTCTTCGATGACAATCTCTAGAGGGGCACCAAAGTTCTGATAGTTCTTAACAAACCATTTCAACACAGACATACACTTACTCAGTTCATACTCTTGTCCTGGCCCATTGCCTGCAAAGCGAGGACTATCCATCTCCTGCTTGGATGTAAGACAAGTGGTCTTGTCCCTTTCTGTCCTGTGGCTCTCTGCCCCATATCACACACTGCTACCATCGATCACAATGAAGCCGAACTTGCTGTTAGACAACACTGCTGTGGGAGCCTTGGTGTGCAAGTTATTGCAGAGATAGAGTGAGGTATCGATGGGGCGGAAAGGCTTAAGTTCAATGTTGATCTTCTCCTTGCTCTCCTTGTCCTAACCCTGCTCTGCCAAAGACTACGTGAGCTTTTGTGAGCCCAAGCTCCCTTGCGAAGAGGATGCAGAACAGAGAGCTAAACACAGAGAATTCCTTAAGGATCAAAGAGGAAGGGCCATTCACGCAGTTCGAGCTCAGCATCAAACCCCTGTCCTAGGGTTGTCTGACTGCAGCTAGAGCAGTCAGCCTCTGAAGAAGAAAATTGTACCATTCCGTGCCTAGCTCGGGCCCGAAGCTGTTGACAAGCGGGATGTCCGACGTCAGCCATGTCAGACGTTGCTCGAGCTCCCTGTCTGTGGTCGCCGGCGTCTGTCGCACCCACTCCTTGACCTTCAGTCACTCATGGACTCGCGATGTCCCTGTGTGGGCGGCTCATTTCTGTAATGGTGGCGGGGTGCGGGAAGGACATAAGTGCAGAACTAGGAGTTAGGAGCATAGCTTTATTGCTCATATAAACCAAAACAAGAGGACTGCAGTTCTAACTAAAACCAAGATCCAAGGAACTGCAGTCTAAACCAAGTCACCAAAAGTATCAAAACCACCATTAAGTGTAAGCTTCGCCTAGCGAATGAGCCGCACTCTGTTCTGACTCATCAGGGCTCAAATAGCAGCCCCAATGAAGTACACCTGTACCTTCATGAGCTCCGGTGTGCTCAGTCAGAACAGAGCACCCTCTACCGTGCCCAAAACACACCTCACCCGTGACACAGGTTCGAATCCCACCTCCAGCACTACCACCACTGGGTCCCTGAGCAAGACCCTTAACCCTGAGTGTCTCCAGGGGGGACTGTCCCTGTAATCAGGACATGGACGTTTCTCTGGAGAAGAGCGTCTGATAAATGCTGTAAATGTAAATGTAAATTATATATGAGAAGCAAAGAGTCTTAGAGGGGACAAAAGAAATGGCAAAATCCTGTCTTGGTTATTGAGTGTCCTCAATGTAGAGACACTCAGTCTTGTTGGGATTAAGCTTGAGGTTATCATGTCTTCCATGAAGAGATCAAGCAGTTGGAGATTCGGGTAGAGCCCTGTTCATAACAGGAGGGAAAGGAGAGGGTTAGTTGTGTGTCATCTGCATAACAGTGATAAGAGAAGACATGAGAGACTATGACCTCTCCTAGAGAGCCGGTGTAGGGTTAAGGAAGATCTTAGAGAAGATAGAAGACCAGGGAGAGAGCCTTGGGGAACACCAGTTGTCAGACTTGGTAGGCTGATGTAGACTGACAGCCTCAAACTGACAATAGTGGTTTGATAATCTTCTTTCTTCTTCTTCTTTTTCTTTCGGCTGCTCCCGTTTAGGGGTCGCCACAGTGGATCAACTGTCTCCATTTCTTCCTGTCTTTTGCATCTTCCTGCTTCAAACCGACCACCTGCATGTCCTCTCTCACCACATCCATAAACCTCCTCTTTGGTCTTCCTCTTCTCCTCTTTCCTGGCAGCTCCATCTTCAACATCCTCCTCCCAATATAATCCTCGTCTCTCCTCTGCACATGTCCAAACCAACGCAACCTTGCTTCTCTAACTTTGTCTCCAAGATGTCTAACCTGAGCTGTCCCTCTAATATACTCATTTCTAATCCTGTCCATCCTCGTCACATCCAACGAAAATCTCAGCATCTTTAACTCTGACACCTCCAGCTCCGCCTCCTGCCTTTTCGTCAGTGCCACCGTCTCCAACCCATACAACATAGCTGGTCTCACTACTGTCCTGTAAACCTTCCCTTTTACTCTAGCTGGTACGCGTCTGTCACAAATCACTCCAGCCACTCTTCTCCACCCATTCCAACCAGCCTGCACTCTCTTCTTCACCTCTCTTCCACACTCTGAACTGAACTGTTGATCCCAAGTATTTAAACTCCTCCACCTTTGTTACCTCCACTCCCTGCATCCTAACCATGCCACTTTCCTCCCTTTCATTTCCTCCCCCTACTCACTTTCATTCCTCTCCTCTCAAGAGCATATCTCCATTTCTCCAGGTTCTCCTCAAGCTGCTCCCTACTCTCACTACAGATCACAATATCATCAGAAACATCATCGTCCACGGAGACTCCTGTCTAACCTCATCCGTCAACCTGTCCATTACTATTGCAAACAAGAATGGGCTCAATGCTGATCCTTGATGTAATCCAACATCTACCTTAAATGCATCCGTCACTCCCACTGCAGATCTCACCACTGTTACACTGCCATCATACATATCCTGAACTACTCTCACATACTTCTCTGTAACACCAGACTTCCTCATACAAAACCACAACTCCTCTTTAGGCACCCTGTTATATGCTTTCTCCAAATCCACAAAGGCACAATGCAGCTCCTTCTGACCTTCTCTGTACTTCTCCATCAACACCCTCAGAGCAAACATTGCATCTGTGGTGCTCTTTCTCGGCATAAAACCATCCTGCTGTTCACTGATCCTCACATCTTTTCTTAACCGAGCTTCCACTACTCTTTCCCATAACTTCATGGTGTGGCTGATCAACTTTATCCCTCTATAGTTACTACAGCTCTGTGCATCACCCTTATTCTTGAAGATCGGTACCAGTACACTTCGTCTCCACTCCTCAGGCATCTTCTCACTTGCCAAGATTGTGTTAAACAATCTGGTCAGAAACTCAACTGCCATCTCCCCTAAACATCTCCATGCTTCCACTGGTATGTCATCTGGTCCAACAGCCTTTCCATTCTTCATCCTCTTCATCGCTGCCCTTACTTCCATCTTGTTTATTTGCTGTACTTCCTGGTTAACTCTTCTCACATCATCCAGTCTTCTCTCTCTCTCATTTTCTTCATTCATCAGCTCCTCAAAGTATTCCTTCCATCTGCTCAACATGCTCTGTTCACCTGTGAGTACGTTACCATTTCTATCTTTAACGCCCTGACCTGTAGCACATCGCTCCCAGATCTGTCTCTCTGTCTAGCCAATCGGTAAAGGTCCTTTTCTCCCTCTTTACTGTCCAACCTCTCATACAATTCACCAAACACCTGATCTTCAGTCTTCACCACTGCTTTCTTCGCCCTGCGGTTCATCTCCTTGTACACCTGTCTACTTTCTTCATCTCTCTGACTGTCCCATGTCTTCTTTGCCTCCCTCTTCTTTTGAATACACTCCTGGACTTCTTGGTTCCACCACCAGGTCTCCTTATCCTCTTTCTTCCTTCCAGATGTCACACCAAGCACATTTCTAGCCGTCTGCCTGATCACTTCTGCAGTAGTTTCCCAGCAATCCGGTAGCTCTTCGACACCTCCCAGTGCCCGTGTTAACTCCTGCCTGAATTCCACCTTAAATCCTCCTCCTTCAGCTTCCACAACTTGATCCTCGACTCTGCCCTCACTTTCCTCCTCTTCTTGACCTCCAAGGTCATCCTACAGACCACCATCCTATGCTGTTTAGCTACACTCTCCCCTGTCACTACTTTGCAGTCTCTGATCTCTTTCAAACTGACCCTCCTGCAAAGAATATAATCCACCTGTGAGCATCTTCCTCCACTCTTATACGTCACCCTGTGCTCCTCCCTCTTCTTAAAATAAGTATTAACTACAGCCATTTCCATCCTTTTTGCAAAATCTACAACCATCTGACCTTCAGCATTCCTCTCCTTGACCCCATGCCTACCCATCACCTCCTCATCACCTCTGTTCCCTTCACCAACATGACCATTAAAATCTGCACCAATCATCACTCTCTCTCCCCTGGGTGCACTCTCTATCACTTCATCTAACTCACTCCAGAATTTTTCCTTCTCTTTCATCTTACAACCAACTTGTGGAGCATAAGCACTAACAACATTCATTATCACACCTTCAACTTCCAGCTTCAAACTCATCACCCTCCCTGACACCCTCTTCACTTCCAAAACACTCTCCACATACTCTTCCTTCAGGATAACACCTACTCCATTCCTCCTTCTATCCACACCATGGTAGAACAGTTTATACCCCCCTCCAATACACCTGGCCTTACTACCCTTCCATCTAGTCTCTCACACACAAAATGTCAACCTTCCTTCTCTCCATCATATCAGCTAATTCTCTACCTTTACCAGTCATGCTGCCAACATTCAAAGTCCCTACCCTCACTTCCACTCTCCTCTCCTTCTTTCTCTCCTTCTCCCTCTGGACATGCCTTCCTCCTCTTCTTCTTCTTCTTTGGCCAACAGTAGTCCAATTTCCACCAGCACCCTGTAGGCTAACAGCACTGATGGCGGTCGTTGTTAACCCGGGCCTCGACCGATCCGGTATGGAATTCTGTATCGTTGTCCGCATATTGACTTGGCAAAGTTTTACACCGGATGCCCTTCCTGACGTAACCCTCCCCATTTACCCGGGCTTGGGACCGGCACGAAGAAATACACTGGCTTGTGCATCCCTAGTGGTTGGGTTTGATAATCGTCCACCATAAAACATTTACAGTAGAGTAAAACGTTAATGTGTAGCCCAGAAACACACCACTGTGTCCAGGGAGTCTGTCTTACAGAACATCCAAACAAGACAGTCTTTCATCATTTTATTTTCTTGGTGTTGAAAAATCTGTATTTACTTCAGTTATAGATCTCTCTTTCTCTCTCTCTCTCTCTCTCTCTCTCTCTCTCTCTCAAGGTGATGGAGGATCTAGATAAGTGGAAGTTTAATATCTTCTATGTGGCTGAACTCTCTAACAACAGGCCACTCAGCTGCATCATGTACTCTGTATTCCAGGTGTGTGTGTGTGTGTGTGTCTTTTTGAGAAAGATCAATATTTGAAATGTGATTTTTATTGTACCTTGCTGTTTGTTTACATGAGTTTTGTGGTGTGTGTGTGTAGGAGAGAGATCTGTTGAAAACATTCCGCATCCCAGTGGAAACATTTGTTTCCTATGTGATGACCTTGGAGGACCATTACCATAGCAACGTAGCATATCACAACAGCCTCCATGCTGCTGATGTCACTCAAAGCATCCACTGCCTGCTGTCCACTTCTGCCCTGGACGTGAGTGTGTGTGTGTGTGTGTGTGTGTGTGTGTGTGTGTGTGTGTGTGTGTGTGTGTGTGCGCACATGCATTTATAAACCATCATTTTGAAATTCTTAACAAAGTCTGTAATGTCAAACTCAAATTCATTCCAGAATACCAATTTTCATTGTCCTCTCTTTCTCTCAGGCTGTCTTCACGGATCTGGAGATTTTAGCTGCTCTCTTTGCTGCAGCCATTCATGATGTCGACCATCCCGGAGTCTCCAACCAGTTCCTCATCAACACCAGTAAGAACAACAGAAAACTTCATCATCTTGGCTTATTGTTTGTAGGAAGAAAAGAAGACAGACCTCTCCCATCCTCCCTCTCTCCCTCTAGACTCGGAGCTGGCTCTGATGTATAATGATGAATCAGTGCTGGAGAACCATCACCTGGCTGTTGGGTTTAAATTGCTTCATCAAGAGAACTGCGACATCTTCCAGAATCTCAGCAAGAGGCAGAGACAGAGTCTCCGCAAGCTTGTTATAGATATGGTATGGACACACACACACACACACTATTTTGATCAAGTATAGAGTTGATAGAGTAAAGTCTCGGTTATGCTGATCTCCAGGTGGAATATGCAGTGTTGTTCCACGGGGCTCAGTAATTTCCATTCACAGCTCTCTGATCAGTCCATCCAGAATGATTGAGGTCATGGTGAGGATCTGATGTCTCCTAAAAAGTAACGCTAGGTTTGTTTGTGAGAAGTGTCAGTTAGTTTGGTGTTTGATTCAGAAGTTATCAGTGTTAGAGGAGCATCCAGACTTTAATGAGGGCTCGAAAGTTACTCACTGCTAGCTGCTCCGAGGCTTCCCACCCCCCTGTGTTATAGAGGTAACTGGATGTAGCCGGTGTGGAAAGTTGGAAGTTAGAATCTGTGTTTGCCCATTGTCAGACTTGGAGTCATATACCAATTTCTGTTATGGTAAAAAAAACAAATGTGAATGTATAACATGTTAGAACATGACTGGCATGGTGCAATATTGTTTTGTCACTTTAAAATGTATATTTTGGTTCAGTTTGATTATTACCCTAATTGATGTAGGAACATTAGTTAGGTCTGTGTGATAGGGATGAGGTGTGACGGGTAAGACGGCAGGTGGGGACCGGAAGTCTGGGACACGAGGGAGTGAGTAGGAGGGTGGCAAGAAGGTAGCAGAGAGTAAGGGAGTGTTCCAGGAAACTCATCAGTACATCACTGTCGGCCGCACCGCACACGGAATTTACAGGCCTGCAACGGTACCGAACTGTGAGTGAGTGTGTGGGCCCATGGGGTGTGTCGAGATCGGGGTGTATTTGTGTATTCTGTTAACACGAACAGAACAGTTTGTGCAATTATTTTATATATTTTTTCCAAATCGCATGTGTTGTTTTCTTTTCATTAAAACTTCCTTATTTCTGGTTAACGGTTGTCTGGGATCATATTTGTAGTTATCTTTTCGGTATTCATTTTAAGTATGAAGGAGTAACAGATATTTACTCCACTACGGTGAACCTGCGTGGTATCTACCAGGAAATACACGAACCCAAGCATCCCACTCACAGGGTTTTGAGGGGATATTACTTTTTTAACCCCGGATAAAGCAGTGGGGTGCTACATGAGTGTGATGCTATAGAGGGTAACTGAGGGTGATGCTATAGAGGCTAACTGAGCGTGATGCTATAGAGGGGAACTGAGCGTGATGTCATAGAGGGGAACTGAGCGTGATGCTATAGAGGGGAACTGAGCGTGATGTTATAGAGGGGAACTGAGCGTGATGCTATAGAGGGAACTGAGCGTGATGTTATAGAGGGGAACTGAGCGTGATGTTATAGAGGGGAACTGAGCGTGATGCTATAGAGGGGAACTGAGCGTGATGTTATAGAGGGGAACTGAGCGTGATGTTATAGAGGGGAACTGAGCGTGATGCTATAGAGGGTAACCGAGCGTGACGTTATAGAGGGTAACCGAGGGTGACGTTATAGAGGGGAACTGAGCGTGATGCTATAGAGGGGAACCGAGCGTGACGTTATAGAGGGAACCGAGCGTGACGCTAAAGAGGGGAACCGAGCGTGACGCTAAAGAGGGGAACCGAGCGTGACGCTATAGAGGGGAACCGAGCGTGACGTTATAGAGGGGATAGAGGGGAACCGAGGGTGACGTTATAGAGGGGAACCGAGGGTGACGTTATAGAGGGTAACCGAGCGTGACGTTATAGAGGGTAACCGAGCGTGACGTTATAGAGGGTAACCGAGCGTGACGTTATAGAGGGTAACCGAGGGTGACGTTATAGAGGGAACTGAGCGTGATGCTATAGAGGGGAACTGAGCGTGATGCTATAGAGAGGGGAAACTGAGCGTGAGATGCCGAGGGAAACTGAGCGCATGCCGGTGAGGGAACCATGATGCTGAGAGGGAACTGAGCAGATGCTATAGGAGGGAACCTGTTTTGATGCTATAGAGGGGAACTGGAGCGTGATGCTATAGATGAACTGAGCGTGATATAGAGGGAACTGGAGCGTGATGTTACAGAGGGAACTGAGCCGTGATGCCATAGAGGAACCTGTTGATACAGAGGGGAAACTCGGAGCGCATGCTATAGAGGGGAACTGAGCGTGATGCTATATGAAACTGGTTGATGCCATAGAGGGAACCTGATGATGTTATGAGTGGAACTGAGCGATGCCATAGAGGGGAACTGGAGCGGATGCTATAGAGAGGGAACTGGAGCGTGGATGCCATAGAGGAACCATATGCATAGAGGGGAATTGAGCGTGATGCCATGAGGAACCATGGATGCTATAGATGAACTGAGCGTGATGCCATAGAGGGAACTGAGCGCGGATGCCATGAGGGGAATTGAGCGTGATGCCATAGAGGAGAACGGTTTTATGCTATAGAGGGAATTGGAGCGTGATGCCATAGAGGGGAACTGGAGGCCGCGGTGGTTAGAGGTAACTGAGCGTGATGTTATAGAAACTATGGTGATGTTATAGAGGGAACTGAGCGTGATGTTATAGAGGGGAACTGAGCGTGATGTTATAGAGGGGAACTGAGGGTGATGTTATAGAGGAACTGGAGTTTATGCAGTAGAGGGGAACTGAGCGTGGATGTTATAGAGGGAACTGAGTGATGTTATAGGAGGGGAACTGGGGTGATGTTATAGTGAACTGGAGCGTGATGTTATAGAGGCAACTGAGCGTGATGCTGTAGAGAGGAACTGGAGCGCGGATGCCATAGAGGAACTGAGCGTGATGTTATAGAGGAACCAAACGTGATGTTATAGAGGGGAACTGAGCGTGATGCGCAGAGTAACTACGCGAGCGATGTTATAGAGGGGAGAAACTGAGCCGTGATATAGAGGGAATCCGAGGGTGATGCTACAGAGGGGAAACTGAGCTGATGCTGAGGAACCGAGCGTGACGCTAAAGAGGGGAACCGAAATGACGCTTAAAGAGGTAGAACCGAAAGCGCGTGACGCTATAGAGGGGAACCGAGCGTGACGTTATAGAGGGGAACCGAGCGTGACGTTATAGAGGGGAACCGAGCGTGACGTTATAGAGGGTAACCGAGTCGTCCGGCATAAACATCTTAAACATCTATTACTGTAACCTGTTATCAATGTAAAGTGCCTTGGGGCAACTTTGTTGTAAAAAGGCGCTATACAAGAATAAATTGAATCGAATTGAACCGAGCGTGACGTTATAGAGGGTAACCGAGCGTGACGTTATAGAGGGGAACCGAGGGTGATGTTATAGAGGGGAACTGAGCGTGATGCTATAGAGGGGAAATCCGAGCGTGATGTTATAGAGGGTAACTGAGCGTGATGTTATAGAGGTAACTGAGGGTGATGTTATAGAGGGAACTGAGCGTGATGTTATAGAGGGGAACGGAGCGTGATGTTATAGAGGGAACTGAGCGTGATGTTATAGAGGGAACTGAGCGTGATGTTATAGAGGGAAACTGAGCGTGATGTTATAGAGGTAACTGAGCGTGATGCTATAGAGGGAACTGGAGCGTGATGCTATAGAGGAAATCCGAGCGTGATATAGAGGGGAACTAAAGGTGATGTTATGTAGAGGGGAACTGAGCGTGATGTTATAGAGGAACTGAGCGCGGATGTTATAGAGGGGAAACTGAGCGTGATGTTACAGAGGGGAAACTGAGGCATGTTACAGAGGGAACCGAGCGTGATGTTATAGAGGCAACTGAGCGTGATGCCATAGGAGGGAACTGAGCGGATGCTACAGAGGGGAAACTGGAGGGTGATGCTATAGAGGGAACTGAGCGTGATGCCAGAGGGAACCGAGCGTGACGTTAAAGAGGGAACCGAGCGTGACGCTAAAGAGGGGAACCGAGCGTGACGCTATAGAGGGGAACCGAGCGTGACGCTATAGAGGGGAACCGAGCGTGACGTTATAGAGGGGAACCGAGCGTGACGTTATAGAGGGTAACCGAGTCGTCCGGCATAAACATCTTAAACATCTATTACTGTAACCTGTTATCAATGTAAAGTGCCTTGGGGCAACTTTGTTGTAAAAAAAGGCGCTATACAAGAATAAATTGAATTGAATTGAACCGAGCGTGACGTTATAGAGGGTAACCGAGCGTGACGTTATAGAGGGGAACCGAGGGTGATGTTATAGAGGGGAACTGAGCGTGATGTTATAGAGGGAACTGAGCGTGATGCTATAGAGTGTGATGACTATGATCTCTGTGACTATGTGCGATGGTGTAATAAGCTCTGGCCCGATACCGATGTGATGCGGTGCGTCGCTGAAGCTCACAGCAGGCTTTGGCCGTTACACCGCGGATGTCCAAGTGGTTCTCAGAAAATAATGCGGGGTTTATAGATAACTGGACAAGCCTGGTCTTTTAGGTCGGGATGGTGTCCACCCCTCGCAGGATGGTGCTTCACTCATTTCTTGCAGCCCAGAGTCTGTTAGTTAGTCGGCAGAGTAGTTTAGGCAGCCGTTGCTGAACATCAGAATCCTCTGAACTGAACTTTTGATGTGAAGAATGATCATTACTGATCAATAATGATTGATTCTGAATGGCCTGTGTGCAGGTGTTAGCCACAGACATGTCGAAGCACATGACTCTCCTGGCTGATTTAAAGACAATGGTGGAGACCAAGAAGGTGACGAGCTCTGGTGTTCTTCTACTTGACCACTACACTGAGCGCATACAGGTACAGTGTGACAAAACAGTAGTGTCTGTTTTCTTTTTTTTTGTTTTGCCTGTTGAGTACATTTCGTGTGTGTGTGTGTGTGTGTGTGTGTGTACAGGTTCTGAAGACCATGATGCATTGTGCTGATCTCAGTAACCCCACCAAGCCGCTGGTGCTCTATAAACAGTGGACGGAGAGAATAATGGAGGAGTTCTTCAGACAGGGTGACCGTGAGAGAGAGAGGGGCATGGAGATCAGCGCCATGTGTGATAAACACACTGCTTCAGTGGAGAAGAGTCAGGTAACACACACACACACACACAAAGCATGGGATTTTACTAGAACATTAAGAACTACTGCTAGTAGACCCAAGGGGGTTGGGTAGCCGGTCGATCTTGGACCCTCAGAGATTTTGATTCTCCACACTGTGGAGTTTTTGGTTCCTCTCCTCCGTAGTCGTCTGGCTTTAACTTCTAGCCTTCCGTTTTTAGACCATGACTATAACCTTTCTACCATCTGTGTAAAGTGCTTTGGGGCAACTCTGTTGTGAAAGGCGATATACAAGAATAAACTGAATTAAATTGAATTGAAGAACTAAGAAAATATTTCCACTGAAAGCATCAAAGAACTCACAGTTCTAGAAAATTTTCAGAACACACAGTGCAGCTGCTACAGACTGGTCAGAGTGTCCATGCTGACCATTATACAGCAGCAAAAGCTCCTACAAACGACATCAGAACTGGACCATGGAGTGATGGAAGGTGGGTTGGTCTAATCTTTCAAGCTTCCTGATTAATCACAAACTTACAATGGTACCACAGGACCTTCACTGGTTCCCCGGGCGTCTCAGGTTTGGAAGCCATTCGCCTGCAAGGCAACGGAAGGACTGGCACCTTCTTAAATGTCTCTTCTCGTCCCCTCAGAATATCAAGCACTGCTCGTCCTTAACCTCTGCTCCACAAAAGAAGAGGAAAACCTGCATGGAGACTTTTCAGTCCCAACTGCTCGGTGGTGAGACCCTTCTGTCTTTAAGCCCCGTCTGAAGACTTACTTCTACGTCTTCCTAGCTATCTATTCTAAATGATCTCAAACATTAAAAAAAAAAAAAAACTATCCCGCTCTTTGTGTAGATATTTACCACTTTGGCTCCTTTAGTGACGTCTGCACCACAACAAAATATATCCTCTGTATTTAACACACTGTCCATCAGGGGGCAGCCATATCCAAGAGCCGGGGAGCAGTGATGGGGAAGGTATCTGGATCAAGGGTAGCTCAGGACAGCCTACTGGTCTGGTGCTTGAACCTACAACCTTCGTTCCGTTCATTTAAATTAAACCCTGTTCCCATTTCCATCATGCGGAGCCTGGCGTGTGTGTCTGTCCTCACCTGGGGAAGAGACACCAGGATGGACTCTGGGAATCGAGTGGAGACAGTGTGACACTCTGGAAAACGATCTGCTGGGAGACCTTGGGTCCTGCATTCATGTGGAAGTTAACATTTTGACCTAAATATCTCTGCAGACCAAGTCCCCCCCATTCATTGTGACAGTGTCCCCTAATGACAGTGTCCTCTTTCAGCAGGATGACACTCCCTCACACTGCAAACAATGTTCAAGAACCGACTGAGGAACTAGGTATTCATCTAGTCTACATTTGGGGATCTAAATACATAATTAGAGCAGGGCTCTCAGTTTCCTGGAGACACCAAACCTGCAGGTGCCAACATAAGAAAAGCTTAATTAACTAATGAATCAGCCCAAATAAACATATACAGAGTAAACATTGCAGAATATTAGGACACCTTGACTGAGACACAGTCCAGAGTTTATGTAGACTGGAGTAAAGGAACCAGACACAAAAAAAGGATTTAGAGTTTATCTAGAATAATGGTAATGAGAATTAAGGAGGACAATGTTTTCTGGTGTGTGTGTTTAGGTGGGATTTATAGACTACATTGTCCACCCTCTGTGGGAGACGTGGGGTGACCTGGTCCACCCAGATGCTCAGGAGATCTTGGACACCCTGCAGGAGAACCGAGACTGGTACCAAAGTGCTGTCCCTCAGAGTCCTTCACCACCACCAGACAGAGAGAAGACACACACTGACCGCTTCCAGTTCCCCATCACACTGCAAGAGGAGGACACACACAACCAAAACAACCAGACACACACACACAACTACAACTACACACACACACAACCACAACAGGGACCAGAGCTCAACATTAATGGGGAACTGGACAAAGAGCAACATGATGGAGGTGGAGGAGGGGAGGAACAGAGAGAATTGGTAAAAGGACAAGATAAGGACGTTGTACAGGGAGCAGGAGAGGTGGAGGGAGGAGAAAATGGGATAGATGAGAAAGGTGAAGAAGTAGAGGGAGGAGAGAGTAAGGTCAATGGGGGAGAGGAAGAAGAGGGATATGATGGAGAGGATGAAGGACGAGAAGAAGAGGTGGAAGAGAAAGAGGATATACAAGAAATAGTGGAGGGAGGTGAAGAAGTAGAGAAAGGAGATGGAGAGGTAGATGTAGAAGGAAAAGTGGAGGGGGGCGAACGGGTGGATGGCGGAGAGGACGTAGAGGGAGAAGAAGAGGTGGATGGCGAAGAGGACGTAG
>JABMDN010000891.1:0-15843 GCA_017165825.1 Hepsetus odoe | reverse complement strand
TGTGTGTGTGTGTGTGTGTGTGTGTGTGTTCTAGACCACCAGTATCAGCAGTTGACCCTAGAGACACTGGCTGAACTGGACTGGTGCTTGGACCAGTTAGAGACCATTCAGACCCACCGATCTGTTAGTGATATGGCATCCAGCAAGGTAACACTTTCCTTACACACACACACACTCACTCACACACACATTCAAGAGAATGTAGAATGAGTGAGATGTGTTGATGTGATTTAA
This sequence comes from Hepsetus odoe, assembly GCA_017165825.1. Taxonomy (NCBI): domain Eukaryota; kingdom Metazoa; phylum Chordata; class Actinopteri; order Characiformes; family Hepsetidae; genus Hepsetus; species Hepsetus odoe. Next base: position 15,609 of record JABMDN010000891.1, on the reverse strand, counting down.
GGTATATAAATACACACGATCACGCACAAACTCTTACAAAACACCAGCAAGTGTCCCTCATTATCCGTTAATTAATCTTTATTAATGCTCTTAATCTGAGCACTGTGGTAGAAATAAACCATAAGTGATTATTTTTTCATCACTCCTGTGTGTGTGTGTGTGTGTGTGTGTGTGTTCTCTAAGTTTAAGCGAATGCTGAACCGGGAGTTGTCTCATCTTTCTGAAATGAGCCGTTCTGGCAACCAGGTGTCTGAATACATCTCCAGCACCTTTCTAGGTAAGACTGTCGAAGTGTGAGATCAGGTACTGATGATGAACACTGCTGTGAGGGTCTGATTGTATCAGTGAGGTACTGATGATGAACATTGCTGTGAGGGTCTGATTGTATCAGTGAGGTACTGATGATGAACACTGCTGTGAGGGTCTGATTGTATCAGTGAGGTGCTGATGATGAACATTGCTGTGAGGGTCTGATTGTATCAGTGAGGTCCTGATGATGAACATTGCTGTGAGGGTCTGATTGTATCAGTGAGGTACCGATGATGAACATTGCTGTGAGGGTCTGATTGCAGCATTAGTGAGATCAGGTACTGATGTTGGTTTTTCTTAAACAATAGATATATAAAACATGTACAGACATTTGATTTATTTCAGTGTGTTCGGTCACTTCACAAAACTTGTGTGTGTTTGTATGTGTGTGTATGTGTTTTATCTCCAGACCAGCAGAATGAGGTGGAGATTCTGTCTCCCACTCTGAAGGAGAAACCGATGAGCCACATTAGTGGAGTTAGAAAACTTTCACACACACACAGCCTGGCGAACACACCGCTGCCTCGATTCGGGGTTTCAACTGAGCACGAGGAGGCGCTGGCCGAGGTACCTCTGTTCTGAAACTTAATATGTTCAAAAAGAAGTGTAGGGTTCTTTCTGAGGTTCCATCGCTGGAATTCCTCAGACACTGTTTTTCTCCAGTAAATATAAAGTGCTCTTTAAATAATATTATTATTATTATTATTATTATTATTATTATTATTATTACTGTTCCTGATGGAAACGGATAATCCGATGTGGCGAACTCTAAACAGGAGTTGTTGAATAAAGAACCACACCTGATGATACAGGAACACAGATTATTATTATCAGCCTGCTCAGTTTGCTTCGGGACTCTTTACCTCTGCAGATCATCGAAACATAGTCTTCAGTGAAAGACCCTTAATACACCAACACAGTGCTATTGGTTTCAGACCGTTATTTTTGAACTATTTTAGATGCTCAATAAGAGTTTGCGTGGTTAGAGTCTCCCCACCTGATTTTCAAAGGTTTAACCTCAAAATTTACAGCATTACAGCATTTACATTTACTGCTTTTAGCAGACATCATCAGAGCTTTATCTTCACATCTGATCTTCAATCTTCATTCAACTAAAGATCAACAACTGCTGATTAACCATTTCAGCCAAGTAACAAACGTATTAAAGATAAGTGCCAAAAAGATTTAGTGTTTTTTTTAGAATGAGAAGAAAGTGCAGAGGTAAAAGAGTGGAGCTGGATAGGGAAGGTTGATACGCCTGATACGTGCACCCAGTGCAGGTCCCGTAGCAGGAGGGAACATGGGATGGTTGAAGACGAGTCTTGAAGCAGCGTCTGAATTAACTACAGTGCTCTTGTTGCCTTCAGTGTTAGACTTGCCAGAAGAGAGTTTGGAGTAGTTCAGTTTGGAGATGCTCAGAGCCTGGACAAGCAGCTGGGTCATCTGGGTGGTGAGGAATGGAAGAGGTTTCTGCACAACTTGTAGGTGGTGGGTGGTGTTGGTCTAGTGGTGGTACTTGCCTATGGACCTATGGCTCAAGAGGTCCCAGGTTGTAACGGTGGCGGGGTGCGGAAAGGACGTCAGTGCAGAGCCAGGAGTTCGGAACATAGCTTTATGCTCATGTAAGCCAAAACAAGATCCAAGGACTGTAGTTCTAACTTAAACCAAGATCCAAGGAACTGTGGTCTAAACCAAGTTACTAAAAGTATCAAAACCACCATTAACTGTAAGCTTCGCCTTGTGAATGAGTTCTGACTCATGTTCTGACTCTGACTCTGACTCTGTTCTGACTCATCAGGGCTTAAATAGCAGCTCCAATGAAGCACGCCTGTACCTTCATGAGCTCAGGTGTGCTCAGTCAGAACAGGGCGCCATCTACTGTGGCCAAACCAAACCTCATTCTTGACAGAACCCCCCCAAAAGGCGCAACTCCCGGGGTGCCAAAACACAAAACAAAGCTGAGCCTCTGGGGGAAGGCCAAGAACAAAAAACCCTTCAAAAACAGCCCCTTTATGGGGCACATGGCCAGGTCCACAAAGCAAAACTAACATTAACAAAAAGAAGCCCCTGACCAGCTGCTGCCACGTCCAGGGCTGCTGGCGGTGGTGAGGGGTATCCCAAAGTCTTTGTCCATTGTGGGACCCCATGGTCATGAGGGCAGCCTCTCCAACTTTCTTCGATGACAATCTCTAGAGGGGCACCAAAGTTCTGATAGTTCTTAACAAACCATTTCAACACAGACATACACTTACTCAGTTCATACTCTTGTCCTGGCCCATTGCCTGCAAAGCGAGGACTATCCATCTCCTGCTTGGATGTAAGACAAGTGGTCTTGTCCCTTTCTGTCCTGTGGCTCTCTGCCCCATATCACACACTGCTACCATCGATCACAATGAAGCCGAACTTGCTGTTAGACAACACTGCTGTGGGAGCCTTGGTGTGCAAGTTATTGCAGAGATAGAGTGAGGTATCGATGGGGCGGAAAGGCTTAAGTTCAATGTTGATCTTCTCCTTGCTCTCCTTGTCCTAACCCTGCTCTGCCAAAGACTACGTGAGCTTTTGTGAGCCCAAGCTCCCTTGCGAAGAGGATGCAGAACAGAGAGCTAAACACAGAGAATTCCTTAAGGATCAAAGAGGAAGGGCCATTCACGCAGTTCGAGCTCAGCATCAAACCCCTGTCCTAGGGTTGTCTGACTGCAGCTAGAGCAGTCAGCCTCTGAAGAAGAAAATTGTACCATTCCGTGCCTAGCTCGGGCCCGAAGCTGTTGACAAGCGGGATGTCCGACGTCAGCCATGTCAGACGTTGCTCGAGCTCCCTGTCTGTGGTCGCCGGCGTCTGTCGCACCCACTCCTTGACCTTCAGTCACTCATGGACTCGCGATGTCCCTGTGTGGGCGGCTCATTTCTGTAATGGTGGCGGGGTGCGGGAAGGACATAAGTGCAGAACTAGGAGTTAGGAGCATAGCTTTATTGCTCATATAAACCAAAACAAGAGGACTGCAGTTCTAACTAAAACCAAGATCCAAGGAACTGCAGTCTAAACCAAGTCACCAAAAGTATCAAAACCACCATTAAGTGTAAGCTTCGCCTAGCGAATGAGCCGCACTCTGTTCTGACTCATCAGGGCTCAAATAGCAGCCCCAATGAAGTACACCTGTACCTTCATGAGCTCCGGTGTGCTCAGTCAGAACAGAGCACCCTCTACCGTGCCCAAAACACACCTCACCCGTGACACAGGTTCGAATCCCACCTCCAGCACTACCACCACTGGGTCCCTGAGCAAGACCCTTAACCCTGAGTGTCTCCAGGGGGGACTGTCCCTGTAATCAGGACATGGACGTTTCTCTGGAGAAGAGCGTCTGATAAATGCTGTAAATGTAAATGTAAATTATATATGAGAAGCAAAGAGTCTTAGAGGGGACAAAAGAAATGGCAAAATCCTGTCTTGGTTATTGAGTGTCCTCAATGTAGAGACACTCAGTCTTGTTGGGATTAAGCTTGAGGTTATCATGTCTTCCATGAAGAGATCAAGCAGTTGGAGATTCGGGTAGAGCCCTGTTCATAACAGGAGGGAAAGGAGAGGGTTAGTTGTGTGTCATCTGCATAACAGTGATAAGAGAAGACATGAGAGACTATGACCTCTCCTAGAGAGCCGGTGTAGGGTTAAGGAAGATCTTAGAGAAGATAGAAGACCAGGGAGAGAGCCTTGGGGAACACCAGTTGTCAGACTTGGTAGGCTGATGTAGACTGACAGCCTCAAACTGACAATAGTGGTTTGATAATCTTCTTTCTTCTTCTTCTTTTTCTTTCGGCTGCTCCCGTTTAGGGGTCGCCACAGTGGATCAACTGTCTCCATTTCTTCCTGTCTTTTGCATCTTCCTGCTTCAAACCGACCACCTGCATGTCCTCTCTCACCACATCCATAAACCTCCTCTTTGGTCTTCCTCTTCTCCTCTTTCCTGGCAGCTCCATCTTCAACATCCTCCTCCCAATATAATCCTCGTCTCTCCTCTGCACATGTCCAAACCAACGCAACCTTGCTTCTCTAACTTTGTCTCCAAGATGTCTAACCTGAGCTGTCCCTCTAATATACTCATTTCTAATCCTGTCCATCCTCGTCACATCCAACGAAAATCTCAGCATCTTTAACTCTGACACCTCCAGCTCCGCCTCCTGCCTTTTCGTCAGTGCCACCGTCTCCAACCCATACAACATAGCTGGTCTCACTACTGTCCTGTAAACCTTCCCTTTTACTCTAGCTGGTACGCGTCTGTCACAAATCACTCCAGCCACTCTTCTCCACCCATTCCAACCAGCCTGCACTCTCTTCTTCACCTCTCTTCCACACTCTGAACTGAACTGTTGATCCCAAGTATTTAAACTCCTCCACCTTTGTTACCTCCACTCCCTGCATCCTAACCATGCCACTTTCCTCCCTTTCATTTCCTCCCCCTACTCACTTTCATTCCTCTCCTCTCAAGAGCATATCTCCATTTCTCCAGGTTCTCCTCAAGCTGCTCCCTACTCTCACTACAGATCACAATATCATCAGAAACATCATCGTCCACGGAGACTCCTGTCTAACCTCGTCCGTCAACCTGTCCATTACTATTGCAAACAAGAATGGGCTCAATGCTGATCCTTGATGTAATCCAACATCTACCTTAAATGCATCCGTCACTCCCACTGCAGATCTCACCACTGTTACACTGCCATCATACATATCCTGAACTACTCTCACATACTTCTCTGTAACACCAGACTTCCTCATACAAAACCACAACTCCTCTTTAGGCACCCTGTTATATGCTTTCTCCAAATCCACAAAGGCACAATGCAGCTCCTTCTGACCTTCTCTGTACTTCTCCATCAACACCCTCAGAGCAAACATTGCATCTGTGGTGCTCTTTCTCGGCATAAAACCATCCTGCTGTTCACTGATCCTCACATCTTTTCTTAACCGAGCTTCCACTACTCTTTCCCATAACTTCATGGTGTGGCTGATCAACTTTATCCCTCTATAGTTACTACAGCTCTGTGCATCACCCTTATTCTTGAAGATCGGTACCAGTACACTTCGTCTCCACTCCTCAGGCATCTTCTCACTTGCCAAGATTGTGTTAAACAATCTGGTCAGAAACTCAACTGCCATCTCCCCTAAACATCTCCATGCTTCCACTGGTATGTCATCTGGTCCAACAGCCTTTCCATTCTTCATCCTCTTCATCGCTGCCCTTACTTCCATCTTGTTTATTTGCTGTACTTCCTGGTTAACTCTTCTCACATCATCCAGTCTTCTCTCTCTCTCATTTTCTTCATTCATCAGCTCCTCAAAGTATTCCTTCCATCTGCTCAACATGCTCTGTTCACCTGTGAGTACGTTACCATTTCTATCTTTAACGCCCTGACCTGTAGCACATCGCTCCCAGATCTGTCTCTCTGTCTAGCCAATCGGTAAAGGTCCTTTTCTCCCTCTTTACTGTCCAACCTCTCATACAATTCACCAAACACCTGATCTTCAGTCTTCACCACTGCTTTCTTCGCCCTGCGGTTCATCTCCTTGTACACCTGTCTACTTTCTTCATCTCTCTGACTGTCCCATGTCTTCTTTGCCTCCCTCTTCTTTTGAATACACTCCTGGACTTCTTGGTTCCACCACCAGGTCTCCTTATCCTCTTTCTTCCTTCCAGATGTCACACCAAGCACATTTCTAGCCGTCTGCCTGATCACTTCTGCAGTAGTTTCCCAGCAATCCGGTAGCTCTTCGACACCTCCCAGTGCCCGTGTTAACTCCTGCCTGAATTCCACCTTAAATCCTCCTCCTTCAGCTTCCACAACTTGATCCTCGACTCTGCCCTCACTTTCCTCCTCTTCTTGACCTCCAAGGTCATCCTACAGACCACCATCCTATGCTGTTTAGCTACACTCTCCCCTGTCACTACTTTGCAGTCTCTGATCTCTTTCAAACTGACCCTCCTGCAAAGAATATAATCCACCTGTGAGCATCTTCCTCCACTCTTATACGTCACCCTGTGCTCCTCCCTCTTCTTAAAATAAGTATTAACTACAGCCATTTCCATCCTTTTTGCAAAATCTACAACCATCTGACCTTCAGCATTCCTCTCCTTGACCCCATGCCTACCCATCACCTCCTCATCACCTCTGTTCCCTTCACCAACATGACCATTAAAATCTGCACCAATCATCACTCTCTCTCCCCTGGGTGCACTCTCTATCACTTCATCTAACTCACTCCAGAATTTTTCCTTCTCTTTCATCTTACAACCAACTTGTGGAGCATAAGCACTAACAACATTCATTATCACACCTTCAACTTCCAGCTTCAAACTCATCACCCTCCCTGACACCCTCTTCACTTCCAAAACACTCTCCACATACTCTTCCTTCAGGATAACACCTACTCCATTCCTCCTTCTATCCACACCATGGTAGAACAGTTTATACCCCCCTCCAATACACCTGGCCTTACTACCCTTCCATCTAGTCTCTCACACACAAAATGTCAACCTTCCTTCTCTCCATCATATCAGCTAATTCTCTACCTTTACCAGTCATGCTGCCAACATTCAAAGTCCCTACCCTCACTTCCACTCTCCTCTCCTTCTTTCTCTCCTTCTCCCTCTGGACATGCCTTCCTCCTCTTCTTCTTCTTCTTTGGCCAACAGTAGTCCAATTTCCACCAGCACCCTGTAGGCTAACAGCACTGATGGCGGTCGTTGTTAACCCGGGCCTCGACCGATCCGGTATGGAATTCTGTATCGTTGTCCGCATATTGACTTGGCAAAGTTTTACACCGGATGCCCTTCCTGACGTAACCCTCCCCATTTACCCGGGCTTGGGACCGGCACGAAGAAATACACTGGCTTGTGCATCCCTAGTGGTTGGGTTTGATAATCGTCCACCATAAAACATTTACAGTAGAGTAAAACGTTAATGTGTAGCCCAGAAACACACCACTGTGTCCAGGGAGTCTGTCTTACAGAACATCCAAACAAGACAGTCTTTCATCATTTTATTTTCTTGGTGTTGAAAAATCTGTATTTACTTCAGTTATAGATCTCTCTTTCTCTCTCTCTCTCTCTCTCTCTCTCTCAAGGTGATGGAGGATCTAGATAAGTGGAAGTTTAATATCTTCTATGTGGCTGAACTCTCTAACAACAGGCCACTCAGCTGCATCATGTACTCTGTATTCCAGGTGTGTGTGTGTGTGTGTGTCTTTTTGAGAAAGATCAATATTTGAAATGTGATTTTTATTGTACCTTGCTGTTTGTTTACATGAGTTTTGTGGTGTGTGTGTGTAGGAGAGAGATCTGTTGAAAACATTCCGCATCCCAGTGGAAACATTTGTTTCCTATGTGATGACCTTGGAGGACCATTACCATAGCAACGTAGCATATCACAACAGCCTCCATGCTGCTGATGTCACTCAAAGCATCCACTGCCTGCTGTCCACTTCTGCCCTGGACGTGAGTGTGTGTGTGTGTGTGTGTGTGTGTGTGTGTGTGTGTGTGTGTGCGCACATGCATTTATAAACCATCATTTTGAAATTCTTAACAAAGTCTGTAATGTCAAACTCAAATTCATTCCAGAATACCAATTTTCATTGTCCTCTCTTTCTCTCAGGCTGTCTTCACGGATCTGGAGATTTTAGCTGCTCTCTTTGCTGCAGCCATTCATGATGTCGACCATCCCGGAGTCTCCAACCAGTTCCTCATCAACACCAGTAAGAACAACAGAAAACTTCATCATCTTGGCTTATTGTTTGTAGGAAGAAAAGAAGACAGACCTCTCCCATCCTCCCTCTCTCCCTCTAGACTCGGAGCTGGCTCTGATGTATAATGATGAATCAGTGCTGGAGAACCATCACCTGGCTGTTGGGTTTAAATTGCTTCATCAAGAGAACTGCGACATCTTCCAGAATCTCAGCAAGAGGCAGAGACAGAGTCTCCGCAAGCTTGTTATAGATATGGTATGGACACACACACACACACACTATTTTGATCAAGTATAGAGTTGATAGAGTAAAGTCTCGGTTATGCTGATCTCCAGGTGGAATATGCAGTGTTGTTCCACGGGGCTCAGTAATTTCCATTCACAGCTCTCTGATCAGTCCATCCAGAATGATTGAGGTCATGGTGAGGATCTGATGTCTCCTAAAAAGTAACGCTAGGTTTGTTTGTGAGAAGTGTCAGTTAGTTTGGTGTTTGATTCAGAAGTTATCAGTGTTAGAGGAGCATCCAGACTTTAATGAGGGCTCGAAAGTTACTCACTGCTAGCTGCTCCGAGGCTTCCCACCCCCCTGTGTTATAGAGGTAACTGGATGTAGCCGGTGTGGAAAGTTGGAAGTTAGAATCTGTGTTTGCCCATTGTCAGACTTGGAGTCATATACCAATTTCTGTTATGGTAAAAAAAACAAATGTGAATGTATAACATGTTAGAACATGACTGGCATGGTGCAATATTGTTTTGTCACTTTAAAATGTATATTTTGGTTCAGTTTGATTATTACCCTAATTGATGTAGGAACATTAGTTAGGTCTGTGTGATAGGGATGAGGTGTGACGGGTAAGACGGCAGGTGGGGACCGGAAGTCTGGGACACGAGGGAGTGAGTAGGAGGGTGGCAAGAAGGTAGCAGAGAGTAAGGGAGTGTTCCAGGAAACTCATCAGTACATCACTGTCGGCCGCACCGCACACGGAATTTACAGGCCTGCAACGGTACCGAACTGTGAGTGAGTGTGTGGGCCCATGGGGTGTGTCGAGATCGGGGTGTATTTGTGTATTCTGTTAACACGAACAGAACAGTTTGTGCAATTATTTTATATATTTTTTCCAAATCGCATGTGTTGTTTTCTTTTCATTAAAACTTCCTTATTTCTGGTTAACGGTTGTCTGGGATCATATTTGTAGTTATCTTTTCGGTATTCATTTTAAGTATGAAGGAGTAACAGATATTTACTCCACTACGGTGAACCTGCGTGGTATCTACCAGGAAATACACGAACCCAAGCATCCCACTCACAGGGTTTTGAGGGGATATTACTTTTTTAACCCCGGATAAAGCAGTGGGGTGCTACATGAGTGTGATGCTATAGAGGGTAACTGAGGGTGATGCTATAGAGGCTAACTGAGCGTGATGCTATAGAGGGGAACTGAGCGTGATGTCATAGAGGGGAACTGAGCGTGATGCTATAGAGGGGAACTGAGCGTGATGTTATAGAGGGGAACTGAGCGTGATGCTATAGAGGGAACTGAGCGTGATGTTATAGAGGGGAACTGAGCGTGATGTTATAGAGGGGAACTGAGCGTGATGCTATAGAGGGGAACTGAGCGTGATGTTATAGAGGGGAACTGAGCGTGATGTTATAGAGGGAACTGAGCGTGATGTTATAGAGGGGAACTGAGCGTGATGCTATAGAGGGTAACCGAGCGTGACGTTATAGAGGGTAACCGAGGGTGACGTTATAGAGGGGAACTGAGCGTGATGCTATAGAGGGGAACCGAGCGTGACGTTATAGAGGGAACCGAGCGTGACGCTAAAGAGGGGAACCGAGCGTGACGCTAAAGAGGGGAACCGAGCGTGACGCTATAGAGGGGAACCGAGCGTGACGTTATAGAGGGGATAGAGGGGAACCGAGGGTGACGTTATAGAGGGGAACCGAGGGTGACGTTATAGAGGGTAACCGAGCGTGACGTTATAGAGGGTAACCGAGCGTGACGTTATAGAGGGTAACCGAGCGTGACGTTATAGAGGGTAACCGAGGGTGACGTTATAGAGGGAACTGAGCGTGATGCTATAGAGGGGAACTGAGCGTGATGCTATAGAGAGGGGAAACTGAGCGTGAGATGCCGAGGGAAACTGAGCGCATGCCGGTGAGGGAACCATGATGCTGAGAGGGAACTGAGCAGATGCTATAGGAGGGAACCTGTTTTGATGCTATAGAGGGGAACTGGAGCGTGATGCTATAGATGAACTGAGCGTGATATAGAGGGAACTGGAGCGTGATGTTACAGAGGGAACTGAGCCGTGATGCCATAGAGGAACCTGTTGATACAGAGGGGAAACTCGGAGCGCATGCTATAGAGGGGAACTGAGCGTGATGCTATATGAAACTGGTTGATGCCATAGAGGGAACCTGATGATGTTATGAGTGGAACTGAGCGATGCCATAGAGGGGAACTGGAGCGGATGCTATAGAGAGGGAACTGGAGCGTGGATGCCATAGAGGAACCATATGCATAGAGGGGAATTGAGCGTGATGCCATGAGGAACCATGGATGCTATAGATGAACTGAGCGTGATGCCATAGAGGGAACTGAGCGCGGATGCCATGAGGGGAATTGAGCGTGATGCCATAGAGGAGAACGGTTTTATGCTATAGAGGGAATTGGAGCGTGATGCCATAGAGGGGAACTGGAGGCCGCGGTGGTTAGAGGTAACTGAGCGTGATGTTATAGAAACTATGGTGATGTTATAGAGGGAACTGAGCGTGATGTTATAGAGGGGAACTGAGCGTGATGTTATAGAGGGGAACTGAGGGTGATGTTATAGAGGAACTGGAGTTTATGCAGTAGAGGGGAACTGAGCGTGGATGTTATAGAGGGAACTGAGTGATGTTATAGGAGGGGAACTGGGGTGATGTTATAGTGAACTGGAGCGTGATGTTATAGAGGCAACTGAGCGTGATGCTGTAGAGAGGAACTGGAGCGCGGATGCCATAGAGGAACTGAGCGTGATGTTATAGAGGAACCAAACGTGATGTTATAGAGGGGAACTGAGCGTGATGCGCAGAGTAACTACGCGAGCGATGTTATAGAGGGGAGAAACTGAGCCGTGATATAGAGGGAATCCGAGGGTGATGCTACAGAGGGGAAACTGAGCTGATGCTGAGGAACCGAGCGTGACGCTAAAGAGGGGAACCGAAATGACGCTTAAAGAGGTAGAACCGAAAGCGCGTGACGCTATAGAGGGGAACCGAGCGTGACGTTATAGAGGGGAACCGAGCGTGACGTTATAGAGGGGAACCGAGCGTGACGTTATAGAGGGTAACCGAGTCGTCCGGCATAAACATCTTAAACATCTATTACTGTAACCTGTTATCAATGTAAAGTGCCTTGGGGCAACTTTGTTGTAAAAAGGCGCTATACAAGAATAAATTGAATCGAATTGAACCGAGCGTGACGTTATAGAGGGTAACCGAGCGTGACGTTATAGAGGGGAACCGAGGGTGATGTTATAGAGGGGAACTGAGCGTGATGCTATAGAGGGGAAATCCGAGCGTGATGTTATAGAGGGTAACTGAGCGTGATGTTATAGAGGTAACTGAGGGTGATGTTATAGAGGGAACTGAGCGTGATGTTATAGAGGGGAACGGAGCGTGATGTTATAGAGGGAACTGAGCGTGATGTTATAGAGGGAACTGAGCGTGATGTTATAGAGGGAAACTGAGCGTGATGTTATAGAGGTAACTGAGCGTGATGCTATAGAGGGAACTGGAGCGTGATGCTATAGAGGAAATCCGAGCGTGATATAGAGGGGAACTAAAGGTGATGTTATGTAGAGGGGAACTGAGCGTGATGTTATAGAGGAACTGAGCGCGGATGTTATAGAGGGGAAACTGAGCGTGATGTTACAGAGGGGAAACTGAGGCATGTTACAGAGGGAACCGAGCGTGATGTTATAGAGGCAACTGAGCGTGATGCCATAGGAGGGAACTGAGCGGATGCTACAGAGGGGAAACTGGAGGGTGATGCTATAGAGGGAACTGAGCGTGATGCCAGAGGGAACCGAGCGTGACGTTAAAGAGGGAACCGAGCGTGACGCTAAAGAGGGGAACCGAGCGTGACGCTATAGAGGGGAACCGAGCGTGACGCTATAGAGGGGAACCGAGCGTGACGTTATAGAGGGGAACCGAGCGTGACGTTATAGAGGGTAACCGAGTCGTCCGGCATAAACATCTTAAACATCTATTACTGTAACCTGTTATCAATGTAAAGTGCCTTGGGGCAACTTTGTTGTAAAAAAAGGCGCTATACAAGAATAAATTGAATTGAATTGAACCGAGCGTGACGTTATAGAGGGTAACCGAGCGTGACGTTATAGAGGGGAACCGAGGGTGATGTTATAGAGGGGAACTGAGCGTGATGTTATAGAGGGAACTGAGCGTGATGCTATAGAGTGTGATGACTATGATCTCTGTGACTATGTGCGATGGTGTAATAAGCTCTGGCCCGATACCGATGTGATGCGGTGCGTCGCTGAAGCTCACAGCAGGCTTTGGCCGTTACACCGCGGATGTCCAAGTGGTTCTCAGAAAATAATGCGGGGTTTATAGATAACTGGACTACTTCTGAGGACAAGCCTGGTCTTTTAGGTCGGGATGGTGTCCACCCCTCGCAGGATGGTGCTTCACTCATTTCTTGCAGCCCAGAGTCTGTTAGTTAGTCGGCAGAGTAGTTTAGGCAGCCGTTGCTGAACATCAGAATCCTCTGAACTGAACTTTTGATGTGAAGAATGATCATTACTGATCAATAATGATTGATTCTGAATGGCCTGTGTGCAGGTGTTAGCCACAGACATGTCGAAGCACATGACTCTCCTGGCTGATTTAAAGACAATGGTGGAGACCAAGAAGGTGACGAGCTCTGGTGTTCTTCTACTTGACCACTACACTGAGCGCATACAGGTACAGTGTGACAAAACAGTAGTGTCTGTTTTCTTTTTTTTTGTTTTGCCTGTTGAGTACATTTCGTGTGTGTGTGTGTGTGTGTGTGTGTGTACAGGTTCTGAAGACCATGATGCATTGTGCTGATCTCAGTAACCCCACCAAGCCGCTGGTGCTCTATAAACAGTGGACGGAGAGAATAATGGAGGAGTTCTTCAGACAGGGTGACCGTGAGAGAGAGAGGGGCATGGAGATCAGCGCCATGTGTGATAAACACACTGCTTCAGTGGAGAAGAGTCAGGTAACACACACACACACACACAAAGCATGGGATTTTACTAGAACATTAAGAACTACTGCTAGTAGACCCAAGGGGGTTGGGTAGCCGGTCGATCTTGGACCCTCAGAGATTTTGATTCTCCACACTGTGGAGTTTTTGGTTCCTCTCCTCCGTAGTCATCTGGCTTTAACTTCTAGCCTTCCGTTTTTAGACCATGACTATAACCTTTCTACCATCTGTGTAAAGTGCTTTGGGGCAACTCTGTTGTGAAAGGCGATATACAAGAATAAACTGAATTAAATTGAATTGAAGAACTAAGAAAATATTTCCACTGAAAGCATCAAAGAACTCACAGTTCTAGAAAATTTTCAGAACACACAGTGCAGCTGCTACAGACTGGTCAGAGTGTCCATGCTGACCATTATACAGCAGCAAAAGCTCCTACAAACGACATCAGAACTGGACCATGGAGTGATGGAAGGTGGGTTGGTCTAATCTTTCAAGCTTCCTGATTAATCACAAACTTACAATGGTACCACAGGACCTTCACTGGTTCCCCGGGCGTCTCAGGTTTGGAAGCCATTCGCCTGCAAGGCAACGGAAGGACTGGCACCTTCTTAAATGTCTCTTCTCGTCCCCTCAGAATATCAAGCACTGCTCGTCCTTAACCTCTGCTCCACAAAAGAAGAGGAAAACCTGCATGGAGACTTTTCAGTCCCAACTGCTCGGTGGTGAGACCCTTCTGTCTTTAAGCCCCGTCTGAAGACTTACTTCTACGTCTTCCTAGCTATCTATTCTAAATGATCTCAAACATTAAAAAAAAAAAAAACTATCCCGCTCTTTGTGTAGATATTTACCACTTTGGCTCCTTTAGTGACGTCTGCACCACAACAAAATATATCCTCTGTATTTAACACACTGTCCATCAGGGGGCAGCCATATCCAAGAGCCGGGGAGCAGTGATGGGGAAGGTATCTGGATCAAGGGTAGCTCAGGACAGCCTACTGGTCTGGTGCTTGAACCTACAACCTTCGTTCCGTTCATTTAAATTAAACCCTGTTCCCATTTCCATCATGCGGAGCCTGGCGTGTGTGTCTGTCCTCACCTGGGGAAGAGACACCAGGATGGACTCTGGGAATCGAGTGGAGACAGTGTGACACTCTGGAAAACGATCTGCTGGGAGACCTTGGGTCCTGCATTCATGTGGAAGTTAACATTTTGACCTAAATATCTCTGCAGACCAAGTCCCCCCCATTCATTGTGACAGTGTCCCCTAATGACAGTGTCCTCTTTCAGCAGGATGACACTCCCTCACACTGCAAACAATGTTCAAGAACCGACTGAGGAACTAGGTATTCATCTAGTCTACATTTGGGGATCTAAATACATAATTAGAGCAGGGCTCTCAGTTTCCTGGAGACACCAAACCTGCAGGTGCCAACATAAGAAAAGCTTAATTAACTAATGAATCAGCCCAAATAAACATATACAGAGTAAACATTGCAGAATATTAGGACACCTTGACTGAGACACAGTCCAGAGTTTACGTAGACTGGAGTAAAGGAACCAGACACAAAAAAAGGATTTAGAGTTTATCTAGAATAATGGTAATGAGAATTAAGGAGGACAATGTTTTCTGGTGTGTGTGTTTAGGTGGGATTTATAGACTACATTGTCCACCCTCTGTGGGAGACGTGGGGTGACCTGGTCCACCCAGATGCTCAGGAGATCTTGGACACCCTGCAGGAGAACCGAGACTGGTACCAAAGTGCTGTCCCTCAGAGTCCTTCACCACCACCAGACAGAGAGAAGACACACACTGACCGCTTCCAGTTCCCCATCACACTGCAAGAGGAGGACACACACAACCAAAACAACCAGACACACACACACAACTACAACTACACACACACACAACCACAACAGGGACCAGAGCTCAACATTAATGGGGAACTGGACAAAGAGCAACATGATGGAGGTGGAGGAGGGGAGGAACAGAGAGAATTGGTAAAAGGACAAGATAAGGACGTTGTACAGGGAGCAGGAGAGGTGGAGGGAGGAGAAAATGGGATAGATGAGAAAGGTGAAGAAGTAGAGGGAGGAGAGAGTAAGGTCAATGGGGGAGAGGAAGAAGAGGGATATGATGGAGAGGATGAAGGACGAGAAGAAGAGGTGGAAGAGAAAGAGGATATACAAGAAATAGTGGAGGGAGGTGAAGAAGTAGAGAAAGGAGATGGAGAGGTAGATGTAGAAGGAAAAGTGGAGGGGGGCGAACGGGTGGATGGCGGAGAGGACGTAGAGGGAGAAGAAGAGGTGGATGGCGAAGAGGACGTAG
>JABMDN010000890.1:0-17144 GCA_017165825.1 Hepsetus odoe | reverse complement strand
TAATATAATATAATATAATATAATATAATATAATATAATATAATATATAATAATTCATAATAATAAAACAAGCAATGTAATGTAATGTTATGATGTTGAGTTGTGGAGTCTTATTGCAGCAGGTAGGAATGACCTGCGGTAGCGTTCCTTCTTACACTGCGGGTGTAACAGTCTGCTGCTGAACGAGCTGCTCAGTGCTCGTACAGTTTCGTGTAGGGTGGTGTTGACCATGATGGATGTAGTGAGAGGTGTTGACCATGATGGATGTTTGTTTGGATAACATCGTCTCCTCCCCTACCTGCTCGATGGACTTGAGCGGGCAGTCCAGGACAGAGCTGGCCCTCTTGATCAGTTTGTTTAGTTTCCCTCTGTCCCTCACTGCGACTCTTCCACACCAGCTGACCACAGCGTAAAAAACAGCCGACGCTACCACAGTGTCGTAGAATGTCCTCATGAGATTTTTGTTTACTCCAAAGGACCTCAGCCGCTTTAGCAGGTGGAGACGGCTCAGGCCCTTTTTGTACAGAGCATTTGTGTTAGTGGACCAGTCCAGTTTATTGTTGATGTGGACACCCAGGTATTTGTACTCCTCCACCGTTTCAATGCACAAACCCTGGATGTCCACCGGTGCAATGGGGGGTGACTTCCTGCGAAAGTCATAGTGTATGGTGGCTCAAAATCATAGTGTATGGTGGCTCAAAGTCAAGTGTATGGTGGCCCAAAAAAAAATTGGGTAATGTTGGGTAATTGGGTAACAAGAGGCTGTGCTCTCACAAGGGCTGGCAAAAGCCTGAGCTTTGTCGCTGTATAAAACAGCACGGCCACAGACAGGAACTCGATCTTCTGCCTGTGTGCAAACCAGAATGAATGAACCCACGTCCTGCCAACAACAAGAAAAATTGTATTTGCTGTTCTGTAAACAGCACTGAAACACCAACAGTATGTCCATTCCAAAACAGTTTATCTAATTGAATACTGTTGTAGGTGCACTCACTCACTCACTCACTGTCCATTAAAACCCAGTCAGAATCAGCAGCAACACAAACTGCACAATGCAAATGATCTGAAGACATAAAATCCCTGCCCCCTGGTCTCAGCCTGTCCCAGCAGCAAAGATAAGAGCGCAGGCAACGTCTGTATCTGTGAGCCGCCACTCCTGATACAACAAGGAGCTGCTCGTAAACAACTGGACACAACTCCCCTCTGAACTATCAATAATGTCCCATTTTCACAATTCAGTTATTAACCCAAAATGCACATAAATCACAGCCTAATAAATTTACATTCCCCCCGTTCCTGTGGATGTAACGGTACGCCCACATAAGGCAAGAGAAGGAGATAGGAGAGATTTTCTCTTTTTTTTTTTTTGCACTGAATAAACGGCAGACTAAACTAAAAAATGTACATTTTTGCCCCTCAATTGTCAGTGTTAACTTTGGCATTTTCTTAAACCTTCAACTTGATACAGCGTGTACACTGTGTATTTTTGGGTGTCAGTGTGTGTGCAGGTGTTTAAGTTTATACATGTAAATGTGAATTAAAATCATACAACCTGATCGCCACTCCCTCAGAGACATACCCTTTCCCTGCCTCCTCCTGTCAATCACTTCGTGTCTGGTGCCAGTTTCCTGGTCCACAATGAACTTGATCATGTACTCGGATCGAACTGTTCAAACATTCTTTTGCCCAATGATCCATGCCACCACAGATGAAACATACAATATATCACCTCTGCGTCCACCTCTGCCATGTCCTTTGTCTTATCCATACCAGACTTTCTGCCATCATCTCCCCTCTCAGCTGTCAGGTTCAGCCTGGTCAGAGAGGCATCATGCAGCTGCTGCTGTTGCTTTTTGGTTCTGTCCTTGAGTTTCTTGCTCAGCAGTTCCTCAGCAGCTCCGTGTGTTTGATAATGGTGGCAACACGTGATGTTTTCTCTCCGATGCATTCCATGTTGGTTCTTGTTGTTGAAGATGTGCTGGTCTGTTAAGCTGGGAGGATTTCTGCTTCCTGCTTTGATGGCACCTGGGATCTTGTCCAAGGTCATCCCACAAGACGATTGCAGCTGGAGCTTGTGTTGTTGACAGGTAGGAGAGGGATCCAGGTCCGTCTCAGTCAGGAACAGGAACTGACCTACTGGAGGATCAGGATACAGACATTGGTGCTTGGAAGAAACAAATGAAAGGATTAGTTTGGTTAGTTGGACCGGCGGAGGTTTTATGAAACTTTCTAGTTGTTGCGTCCGGTGATGTAGGTGTGGTCGCACTAGCACCACGTTTGTGTGTGTGTGTGTGTGTGTGTGCTAGTCTAGTTTTCAGTTTTTTTCCTTTACAATCTTTTAGAGCCTTGGAACTGAACGACCCCTCTGCTAGAAACCCATATTTTACTACCCATCTGCTCAATATCATTAAATCAGTTGCTTCCTCCCCATACCTCTGTCTCATGACAAGCATCCTTTCCGAACCCTCATTTACTCTTTTTCCCCGCTCCCTTGATTGTGAGGTTCCCATAGTAACGCAGTCCCATTCCTGTCCCAGACAGGTGTAGCGCTACAACATCTACTATCGATCGTCACCGACAGGGAAGGTAAACTTTTATCACTCTCAACCTTACCTTGAAAGAGTTGGACCGATCCCCAAATTTACTTCACTCCCTCGTTTTAGGTCTAGGTCCCCACCTAAGGTTCCTCCTTAGGTCCACTGCGTACCACGCCTATGGTACCCCACAGACAGAGGATTCTAATTCTCTATCACTCCAAATATTTAAATTAGGATACTTGTTAAATCAACCAGAAGAGAAGGGCAGAAACTAACAACAGAGAAGTTAGGGGGAAAGAGAAGGTGCTAACTGACAGTTCCGCTATTCTATTTTGTCCATCGGCGGAGGTCCCAGTGACTCCATGCCAAACCTCTCTTCTCTGCAATTGGAGGTTAGGGGTCGGATAAAATTTAAATCCCGAGATGATCAGTCCTTGGCCATGGATGTCTGTCCTGGGCCGACAGCTCGCGGACTCCTGGCTGGCTCGCCAAACTGTTGTGGAAAAATTTACCCAAGGAACAAGTCAGAGGCACTTTTAGTGTAATAAAGAGTTTTAATAATCACTGAAGTGAGGATTCCTCTCACACTCTGCTGAGAGTACAAGAGGAAGCCCAGAATACAGAAAAACAGAGGTTCTTATACACAATTTGGGCCACAGGCTCACCTCCCCTTGACCTTCAAGTCTCAGTAAGCCTTAAAGTTGCTTTGTCTAAGTCCCTTCTTGACTCTTTTCCCCTATTTAAGTCTTTTGCATATGCAAGAGACCTGTCTGGGACATTTCGTTTTATTTGTCTCTGCCTTATATCGAAAAATGAACAACACATTACAGAACAAGATATGCTTGAAAAGGTTAGAACAGATTTACCTCCACATTCAGAAGGAAAATACTTGGAATAGAAGAAAGTAGATGAAAACCCCATGAGTAGTACAGGGGAACAATACAGGCAGCGCAGTAACTGTCTTTTTATTTCCTCCTGCTACAAATGTTCCACCAACAGTTCCTGGTAGATAATTACAGCAGGAGGGCCTTCAGGTGTGTTGGCTCGCAACAAAAACTGCAGCTTTGACAATTAAAAGATTATACATTTGATTTACAAACACATACATGATTGCTACACATTGTTCACTGGCTGTAAAATATATCACATAACTTAAAATCGCAATGAATTCATTTTTGAAATAGTACGTTTATTTAATAAATGCAAACGTAAATAAATGAAAAAGTAAAATGTGAATACTTCTTTTTCAAATGTAATATAATTATTTCCTTTCTGAATTATGAATGTGATTATGAATGTGATTTTTGCTACAATTTTGCTACACCCTTGAACTGCCAGTACATCACGTGAAAAAAAAAAAACAACAAAAAACTTGTTGACCTCTATCAAAGACCTGCTGATAGAGTACAAGTAAAAATATTATTATTATGAAGTGTTACTAGGAAGTGAAATAGAAAGAGCTTTTTGCATTGCATCGAATCAGAGTCCGAGTGAGTGATGTGTTTTTTATGTCGATATGTTTTTGTACAGGGTTCCTGTTGATGCATCTCACTTTGGTTTAAGAGCGCAGTAATACACAGATGTATCTTCAGTTTGCAGATTCTGCCCTCTCAAGGTCACTGTGCTGCTGGAAGAATCTCTAGAAACTTGAAACCTGCTTTTCAGTTTATCACTGTAGTAAGTGTTACTGCTACCACACATCCTTCCAACCCACTCCAGAGCTTTTCCTGCAGGCTGGCATATTCAGGCTGTACAGTAGCTGCTATCAGTCACTGAATACCCAGAAACTTTACAGGTCAGTGACAGCGACTGACCAGGTGTTACAACCTCAGAGTCTGGCTGAGTCAACTCAATACAGCTGATACCTGTTGAACAGAAACACTACCTTAACATTTTTAAAGCAAAATTTGTTATTTTTTAAAAATGCTGTCGATTCAAATCCAGACTCACAGGACACAGTCACTAACAATAACAGCAGACGTGCAGGAAACATGGTGTGTGTGCTGCAGCTGAACAAGAACAAACTGCTGGTCTTCATCATTGCATACAGACATAAATAGGAAATGCAGGATCTTTTGCGTGGAGCTTCACCTCATGCAAATCTTTTACTCTGCGAAGCCCACACTGATGCCAAAGCAAGGCTATAAGTTTACAGAATGAATCTATTTAATAAAGTGTAAGCACACTAGGGTCACTACATACTACAGTCAGGGCATTTTTTAAAGAACTATATGCCACTAATTACCAACCTCTTTTTGTTTTAGCTGCTCATAATTTTAAAGAATTTAATTGTGGCAGTCATTTTTTAAGAGGGGGCAGTGGTGGCCTAGTGGTTAGGGTGTTGGCCAGAGGATCGGTTCAAACCCCTTCCCAATGGGTTGCCCTGAGGTACCCTTGAGCAGGTTGCCGTCCACTTCCTGCTCCTCCCTGCGATGGACTGGCGACCTGTCCAGGTTGCGTCCCCTGTCCTTGCCCTGTGTGCGCTGGGTTGGACACCAGCATGACCCCATTTGGGACAGGCGGCAGTAGATGGATGGATTTTTAAAGAAGGCTGTTTTTGAGTTTCTGCTGAGGTGTCTCACTGTGAGCATAACAATCACAGTAATACACAGCTGTCTTCAGTCTGCAGTATCTGCCCACATAATGCTACTGTGCTGGTTCTAGTGATTCTTTGCAGGAATGTAAAGTGCCTTGAATTGAATTGAATCTTTGTGTGCTGTTTCCTAACCAGTATCTTGTCCAGAGCCTTTCCTGCAGACTGTCGGTTCCAAGCTTTCCCATCATCAGTAACTGAGTAAGAAACTTTACAGTGGACAGTCTGGGTATGACCAGGATGAACATGATTTTTATCATCATACTCGTCAAAACCTTCACAGAAGCCTTGTGCTCTGGGGATGAAGACATTGAGGAGGGTTACAGATCACCATCTTATAGGCTGGAGCGGTGCATTGTGGGAAAGAGACCCGGACTGAACAAGCAGCAAACTTCGCGGTCTCGGACACAACACTTTCTTGATTTAAAAAAAAAAAAAAAAAAAAAAAAAAACTTCCACATTTAACGTAAGTGTTACTATGACATCCTCTTTTGTGCTGTGTTTATTGTGCGGCATGTACAGCGTAGACTGTCTGTCCAACTATGTAGACTCTTACACCTGTAGGAAATGTGTAACTGTAACGCAGTTGGAGGACAGGATTCGTGTTCTGGAGGGGCACATTAGTACTTTATCTCAGTGTAGTCAGACCGAGGGACGTGTAGTTCCGGCTCAGTCGGAGCCGCTGGCCGAGTTAGACTCGGCTGTAGACCCTCCAGGCCCAACCGTAGCCGGTTCGGAGCCAGCACCAGCGGCATGTTCAAGGGAACGCTGGGTGACCGCCAAACGGGGGTCCAGGAGCTCAAAGAATGGACCTCCTGCACACCAGTCTTCAATTCGGCTGACGAACAGGTACTCTGCTCTCGGCAGCGCGCCTGCTGAAGCGGAGAAGGTGCTCATAATTGGCGACTCGATCGTTAGGAATGTTAGCGTTCCTAGCCGTCCAAAACCAGCGGTTTCTGTGAAATGCCTCCCCGGGGCCAGAATCTCTGACATCAAGGCACGATTGGACTCTTATTCCAGCAATGAAGTTCCGACCTTGGTTGTTCACGCTGGAACTAACGATATAAAGTCCCAACAATCCGAGGTATTAAAGAGGAACTTCATCTCTATGTGTTCAAAAGCTGAAACTAAATGTCAGAACTTAATTGTGTCTGGTCCCTTGCCAATTCTCTTTAGAGGAAATGTAACCTACAGTAGGCTGCTCTCTTTCAAACGCTGGCTAGAGACTTGGTGTGCATCTAAAAGGATCGGCTTCATAAATAATTTGGACCTCTTTTGGGAACGGCCTGGCCTTTATAAAAGGGACGGTCTTCATCCTAACTGGAGAGGATCATATATGCTTTCCCAAAATATGGCAGCAAAATTGCCACAGTGACTCTTTAGAGCACCACCCAGGTCGCAGTCCTGTGATCTTAAATCAAACGCTGGCTATTATCCCACTACCAGTACACTCCTGGCAGAAACCCAGGTTCCTTATAACACGGCATCCCCTATGTCACACATTAGCTTAGAACCAGTCTATTGGCATCTATTAGCATAGATGCCAATCTAGGGGCTCCTGCGCTGGTAACCTGCTCACAGTACCCATCATAAAATCAAATAAAACACAGCGTCCGACTAAAATCAAATGTTCACTACTGAATGTTCGCTCCTTAGGAAACAAGGCAGTGCTTATTAATGAGATGGTACTCGACACAAAGTCAGATATCTGTCTACTGACTGAAACTTGGCTTAGACCCACTGACACCATCCCCTTAGTGGAAGCCTCCCCTGATGGGTTCTCATACCTGCATAAATCACGCTCAGTAGGACGTGGTGGAAGCCTGGCTGCAATTTTTGATGAATCATTTAAGGTTGATTCAAAAACTACTGAGAGCTTCCACACATTCGAAGTGATGCTGCTAAGCATCAGGTCTGATTTAGCGCTCCATATCCTATTAGTTTATAGACCTCCAGGACCATATGCTGCCTTTATCAATGAATTCGGCAATCTGCTCTCTGACTTGGTTGTTAGGTTTACTAGATTCGTGATGTTAGGTGACTTTAACATACATGTTGATACAGAGACAGATGCAGGTGCCAAAAGCTTCTTAACGCTCCTCGATTCTGTTGGTTGCACCCAGCATATATTAAGACCTACCCATGTACAAGGACACACGTTAGATCTAATTATCTCGTATGGACTTGACATTGATACTGTACTGGTCCACTCCTTAAATAAACTTTTTTCCGACCATTCTTTAATCACGTTTGAGATTAATATGTCTCCACCATACCTCAGTGAACGGACTAGTACAACACGACACTTAAACAGGGCTAAATGTGTTCAGTTTATGGAGGCCGTAACAGAGATAGATTTCACCTGTAACAAAACTGTTAATGACATCACCGACATGTACAATACAGTAGTTGGGCAGATCCTTGATCAGGTCGCCCCAATTAAGACAAAGAAGGTCAGAACTATCAGGCACTCTCCCTGGTTCAATGATCACACACGGGCTGCTAAGTGGGAGTGCCGTAAGCTAGAATGCAGATGGAAGACAACAGGTCTCCAAGCCTCTCAGGCTCTATGGTCTGCTAAACTAAAACAATATAAGAAAGCTCTATATAGTGCTCGCACTGAGTACTATTCAAAGCTTATTGAAAACAACAAGCATAATCCCCGCTTTTTATTTCAGACACTCGCTCAGCTAACAGACAAAACTGATAAAAGGCCAGCATGTAGTATTACTAACGATAGGTTTCTTAAGTTTTTTAATAATAAAATTAACAACATTAGGCTCCAAATGTGCCCTATTAGCCCTCGAATTAATCCATTAGCTGAACAGTGCTCACAATATTTTAGTGATTTTAATCTCATCGATAACTCTGAGCTAATTTCTGTTATAGCCAAAGCAAACTCCACGACCTGTCGGTTAGATCCCATTCCAACCAAGCTCCTGAAGGAATCTTTAGGAGTACTATCAACACCTATACTTGATATCATAAAAGCATCCTTGACCTCAGGTGTAGTCCCCAATCAGTTTAAAACAGCAGTGGTTAGACCACAGCTTAAAAAACCTAACTTGGACCCTCGCTCACCAAGTAATTATAGACCTATCTCTAATGTCCCGTTTCTCTCTAAGATTCTAGAAAAACTAGTTGCGAGACAACTGCAGTCATATGTAGACACGCATAACCTCTTAGAGAAATTCCAATCAGGTTTCCGGCTTGGCCATAGCACAGAAACTGCTCTAACTGGAGTGGTGAATGATATAATGGTCTCGAGTGATGCAGGAAACATTACTGTTCTTGTTCTGTTAGATCTTAGTGCTGCGTTCGACATGGTAGATCACTCCATTTTAGTAAATAGGCTTCACTCCACTGTCGGCATTAGCGGAACAGCCCTTAAATGGTTCAACTCCTATCTCACAAACCGTTACTACTTCATCCAAATGGATGATTATGGCACCCCCTCACCTATGTCACTAGTTAACTATGGAGTCCCACAAGGGTCGGTGTTGGGCCCAGTGCTCTTCTCCCTCTACATGCTCCCACTAAGCACTATTATATGGAAGCATAATGTTAGTTACCACTCTTACGCTGATGACACTCAGCTATACTTATCTTTAAAATCATGTGATAAAGCATCAACCGGCACTTTAATTAGCTGCCTCAGTGATATTAGGGATTGGATGAATAACAACTTCCTCTCACTAAACCCCGAAAAAACTGAGCTGCTCTTGTTTTGTAGTAGTGATGTAGACAGGGCCAACTTCATTTCGCATATCCGGGATGCAGGGTTGAAGTTTTCAGTTAGTACTCTGGCACGTAACCTTGGTGTTATTTTCGATTCAAATCTTTCATTTAATCCCCATGTTAATGCAGTTGCGAAGACATGCTTCCTGCACCTTCTGAACATTGCCAAACTACGGCGCTTTCTGTCAATGGAAGACACGGCGAAAGTAGTACATGCATTTGTATACACTAGATTATTTTACTGCAATGCCCTACTTTCTGGAAGCCCTCAGGGCACATTAAGCACCCTACAGCGCATTCAGAACACAGCCGCTAGGATTGTTAGCAGGAGCAGGAAGTACGACCACATAACTCCCATACTCTCCTCGCTTCACTGGCTTCCTGTTGGGTACAGGGCTGACTTCAAGGTCCTCCTCTTAACCTACAAGGCACTTAAAGGTCTTGCCCCAATATACCTAACCGAACTGCTTAATACCTATACACCTTACCGCCTACTTAGATCCCAGAATAAAGATCTCCTAATTGTCCCTCGCATAAATAAATGTATAGGAGCACGAGCCTTCAGTTACAGGGCCCCTAGATTGTGGAACAGCTTGCCTGCTTCTGTACGGGATGCCGATTCAGTCTCGGTCTTTAAATCACGGCTGAAGACTTACTTCTTTAGTTTTGCTTACCTGCACCAATCACCATAGTGCACCACAAGTAATGTCGCTGATGCTGCTGTACATGCCATCGCAGTTTCATTTCTGTGTCTGTCACTACTGGATCCTGCTCATTACTGACCCCCTCATTCCATTTCTCTCCCCACATGTCCGGGGGGGCCCATTGTGGTCATCACCTGAGTCCAATGCCGAGCTACCATCTGGTCTGTGTGATGCATCTGATGCGCCAAGGGACCCTGGCGGCTCATTGGTACCTGGAAGCAACTTGGGACTCCTCACTGATCCTGGAGTTTAAAACCAAACTAACTCTGTACTGTTAGTATACCCAAGGGGGTTGGGTAGCCGGTTGACCTTGGACCCTCAGAGGTTTTTTTTTCCCCACATAGTGGAGTTTTTGGTTCCTCTCCTCCGTAGTCGTCCGGCTTAAACATCTTAAACATCTATTACTGTAACCTGTTATCAATGTAAAGTGCCTTGGGGCAACTTTGTTGTAAAAGGCGCTATACAAGAATAAATTGAATTGAATTGAATTCTCATTTAAGGAAAGCCGCACTGAGAGAAATGATTAATCATTTCAATTCAATTCAATTTATTCTTGTATAGTGCCTTTTACAACAAAGTTGCCCCAAGGGACTTTACATTGAAGGTCGATGATGGAACAGGTTACAGTAATAGATGTTAAAGCCGGACGACTACGGAGGAGAGGAACCAAAAACTCCACTATGTGGAGAAAAAAACCTCTGAGGGTCCAAGGTCAACCGGCTACCCAACCCCCTTGGGTATACTAACAGTACAAAGTTAGTTAGGTTTTAGAGTCCAGGATCAGTGAGGAGTCCCAAGTTTCTTCCAGGTACCGATAAGCCGCCAGGGTCCCTTGGTGCATCAGATGCATCACACAGACCAGATGGTAGCTCGGCATTGGACTCAGGTGATGACCACAGCGGGCCCACCCGGACATGTGGGGAGAGAAATGGAATGAGGGGGTCAGTAATGAGCAGGATCCAGTAGTGATAAACACAGAAATGAAACAACAGTGCGATGGCATGTACAGCAGCACCAGCGACATTAGTAATGGTGCACTATGGTGATTGGTGCAGGTAAGCTAAACTAAAGAAGTAAGTCTTCAGCCGTGATTTAAAGACTGAGACTGAATCGGCATCCCGTACAGAGGCAGGCAAGCTATTCCACAATCTAGGTGCCCTGTAACTGAAAGCTCGTGTTCCTATACATTTATGTATGCGAGGGACAATTAGGAGATCTTTATTCTGGGATCTAAGTGGGCGGTTAGGTGTATAGGTATTAAGCAGTTCAGTTAGGTATATTGGGGCAAGACCTTTAAGTGCCTTGTAGGTTAAGAGGAGGACCTTGAAGTCAGCCCTGTACCTAACAGGAAGCCAGTGAAGCGAGGAGAGTATGGGAGTTATGTGGTCATACTTCCTGCTCCTGCTAACAATCCTAGCGGCTGTGTTCTGAATGCGCTGTAGGGTGCTTAATGTGCCCTGAGAGCTTCCAGAAAGTAGGGCATTACAGTAATCTAATCTACTGTATACAAATGCATGTACTACTTCTGCCGTGTCTTCCATTGACAGAAAGCGCCGTAGTCTGGCAATGTTCCGAAGGTGCAGGAAGCATGTCTTCGCAACTGCATTAACATGGGGATTAAATGAAAGATTTGAATCGAAAATAACACCAAGGTTACGTGCCAGAGTACTAACTGAAAACTTCAACTCTGCATCCCGGATATGCGAAATGAAGTTGGCCCTGTCTACATCGCTACTACAAAACAAGAGCAGCTCAGTTTTTTCGGGGTTTAGTGAGAGGAAGTTGTTATTCATCCAATCCCTAATTTCACTGAGGCAGCTAATTAAGGTGCCGGTTGATGCTTTATCACATGATTTAAAAGATAAGTATAGCTGAGTGTCATCAGCGTAAGAGTGGTAACTAACATTATGCTTCCATATAATAGTGCATGGTGGGAGCATGTAGAGGGAGAAGAGCACTGGGCCCAACACCAACCCTTGTGGGACTCCATAGTTAACTAGTGACATAGGTGAGTGGGTGCCATAATCATCCATTTGGATGAAGTAGTAACGGTTTGTAAGATAGGAGTTGAACCATTTAAGGGCTGTTCCGCTAATGCCGACAGTGGAGTGAAGCCTATTTACTAAAATGGAGTGATCTACCGTGTCGAACGCAGCACTAAGATCTAAGAGAACAAGAACAGTGATGTTTCCTGCATCACTCGAGACCATTATATCATTCACCACTCTAGTTAGAGCAGTTTCTGTGCTATGGCCAAGCCGGAAGCCTGATTGGAATTTATCTAAGAGGTTATGCGTGTCTAGATATGACTGCAGTTGTCTCGCAACTAGTTTTTCTAGAATCTTAGAGAGAAACGGGACATTAGAGATAGGTCTATAATTACTTGGTGAGCGAGGGTCCAAGTTAGGTTTTTTAAGCTGTGGTCTAACCACTGCTGTTTTAATCTGATTGGGGACTACACCTGAGGTCACGGATGCGTTCATGATATCAAGTATAGGTGTTGATAGTACTCCTAAGGATTCCTTCAGGAGCTTGGTTGGAATGGGATCTAACCAACAGGTTGTGGACTTTGCCTTGGTTATAACGGAAAATAGCTTAGAGTTATCAATGAGATTAAAATCACTAAAATATTGTGAGCACTGTTCTGGTAGTGGATTAATTCGAGGGCTAATAGGACACATTTGGAGCCTAATGTTGTTAATTTTATCTTTAAAAAACTGAAGAAACCTATCGTTAGTAATACAACATGCTGGCCTTTTATCAGTTTTGTCTGTTAGCTGAGCTAGTGTCTGAAATAAATAGCGGGGAATATGCTTGTTGTTTTCAATAAGCTTTGAATAGTACTATATAGAGCACTATATAGAGCTTTCTTATATTGTTTTAGTTTAGCAGACCATATTGCCTGAGAGGCTTGGAGACCTGTTGTCTTCCATCTGCGTTCTAGCTTACGGCACTTCCGCTTAGCAGCCCATGTGTGATCATTGAACCAGGGAGAGTGCCTGATAGTTCTGACCTTCTTTATCTTAATTGGGGCTACCTGATCAAGGATCTGCCCAACTACTATATTGTACATGTCGGTGATGTCATTAACAGTTTTGTTACCGGTGAAGTCTATCTCTGTTACGGCCTCCATAAACTGAACACATTTAGCCCTGTTTAGGTGTCGTGTTGTACTAGGCCTTTCACTGAGGTACGTTGGAGACATATTAATCTAAAACGTGATTAAAGAATGGTCGGAAAAAAGTTTATTTAAGGAGTGGACCAGTACAGTATCAATGTCAAGTCCATACGAGATAATTAGATCTAGCGTGTGTCCTTGTACATGGGTAGGTCCTGATATATGCTGGGTGCAACCCACAGAACCGAGGAGCGTTAAGAAGCTTATCTAATCATAGCATAAAGGTGAAAAACGTTGAAATTCGATGATATTTTTTATACTTATCTGAGGTTGATATGATATTTTTTAACTAACAGTACATTTTCCTGTGTCTGTCTGGAAGCATCTGGACTCTTACATTCATTCATTGTAGTTACACTATAATTTAAATTACCTTTAAACTTTTCTGTGAATTTTCACCATAAAATCTCTTTGAAGCCGGCTGGCTTTATAAACCCCAATAAATCAGAGCAGAGCATCAGTCATTTTCTGGTTTTTGGGGTTTTGACATTTGTCTCTCTAGACTTCCTGTGGTTCTTCAGTTTTTCTAATAAAGCGGAGCACAAGATCTTGTGATTACGTTCAACCAACACCATCAAGAGGTGATGAACGTAGTGAGCCAGAGGATCAGGACAAGTTTCTGAAGCGGATGACAGGAGGAGTGTGAATGAGCTCTGTGGTCACTGGCATTAGACCCAGAGGATGGGCCTATGAAGCCGGTTCCTATTCTAACTCAAGGTGGCGGGGCTGCGGGGTCCATGCTCATGGCAGGGCGGGGCTTCGGCAACGTCTTCTGCATGCGGCGCAGAGGGTGGGGCTTCGAAGCCATCTTCAACGCGCGTCGTGGCTTCGACAACGTCTTCCACGTGCTTTATAAGCCCCAATGAATCAGAGCAGAGCGTTGGTCATTTTCTTTGGGTTTTTGGTTTCTGGGCTCCCCCCCACCCCCCACGAAAAGCTGTGTCTTCAGTCTGGACATTCTTACCTCTCAAGGACACTGTGCTCCTGGAAAAACTCTTCAGTTTTTCACTGTGTTACCACTACCACACATCTCTTTAACCCACTCGAGATCTTTTCCTGCAGGCTGGTGTATCCAGTCTGTACAGTAGATGCGATCAGTCACTGAATACCCAGAGACTTTACTGGTCAGTAACACGGACTGACCAGGTGTTACAACCATGGATCCAGACTGACTCAACTCAATACAGTTGATACCTGCTGAAAAGAAACAATAATGTAACATTTTGAAGGTAAAACCTGAAATGATCATTAATCAAATCTGTTCAGATACAGACTCACAGTACACAATAGCTACTAAGAACAAAAAAACAAAAGGAAATTAAAGGCAACATGACATGAGGTGGAGTTGAAGAACCAGCTGCTGGTCTTCACAAAAATGCTTTAAATAATAAGAAAATATGAACTGATTGTAACTTTATTTACAAATGTGTTGCTCTGCTCCAATGTCAGCAGGTCTGCACTGAAACACAACCCACACTGAAACCAGATCAGCAACACTGGGGCAGTCTACAGAGCAGGCTATTTATAGAATGAAGAACATTATAGAACACTTACTGGAGACATCAAATGTTTCAGGAAGAACCTGATATGAAATATAATACATAAAGTTTCTGATGGCATGAGTTGATTGAACAAGCTGACATATTAACAGAGGTTTATAGTCCAGAGATTATAGAGGTATACGAGATAGAGTGCAGGGTGTTAACTGTCTGATGGATGAAGCAGTTACTCAAGCAGGAAGCAAGAAGGCTCCAGTAGCTCCTACCAGATGGCAGGTTACTGAAGAGGCAGTGTAAAGGATGGAAGGCATCACTTTAATTGCTGTTACTTTGTGAACCAGAGAGTGTTGTATTAATATAATGATATAATTCATTTGATAGAGAAATGTTTTGAAAAATGACTTTATAATATAAATATGACTAACTAATATAAACTATGCAATATGCAGGATTCTACCTGAGACCGGAGACCTGGGGCCTGTTCAGACTCAGCAAGATAAAACTACAGTATAGTGAAGACTGGCTCCTACTGGTGTTTATCTGTACTGACTGATTTCTCATGAAACACACTAACTGTGGCAGTGAGTTAAAATACTTATTCTTATATTATATTATATAATATTCTTATATATGTTCCTGTAGATGTGTATTTCTGGGTCGGGTCACTAATTCAATTTGCAGATTCTTCCCTCTGAAGGAGACTGAAGTGGAGACTTCTGACACAAGTGCAGTTGAAGTTTACTGTCAGAGTCAAACCATATTAAATCACATGTGGAGGATATGATTTAGCCTAGCTAGCTCTCAGTGGGAGATGTTCTTTAAAAGGTGCTGTTACAGATGACACACTGTAGAAATTAGATCAAGACAAAGTTATTATATACACGTTACTGTGGTACTGTGGTACTCCTCCTTGAACCGCCACCTTATCGTGGTGGAGGGGTTTGCATGTCCCAATGATCCTGGGAGCTATGTTGTCCGGGGCTTTATGCCCCTGGTAGGGGCACCCAAGGCAAACAGGTCCTAGGTGAGGGAAGAGACAAAGAGCGGTTCAGAGGACCTCTTATGATGAATAAAAACTTTGGAAGACGTTCTCCCTCGCCCGGACGTGGGTCACCAGGGCCTCCCTCTGGAGCCAGGCCTGGAGGTGGGGGCCGCTGGCAAGCGCCTGGTGGTCGGGCCTTCACCCATGGGGCCCGGCCAGGCTCAGCCCGAAGAGGCAACGTGGGTCCCCCTTCCCATGGGCTCACCACCTGTGGGAGGGTCCAAAGAGGTCGGGTGCGTTGTGAGCTGGGCGGTGGCCGAAAACGGGGGCCTTGGCGGTCCGATCCTCAGCTGCAGAAGCTGGCTCTAGGGATGTGGAACGTCACCTCTCTGGTGGGGAAGGAGCCTGAGCTAGTGCGCGAGGTTCAGCAGTTCCAGCTAGATATAGTTGGACTCACCTCGACGCACAGCTTGGACTCTGGAACCAGTCTCCTTGAGAGGGGCTGGACTCTTTTCCACTCTGGAGTTGCCACCGGTGAGAGGCGCAGAGCAGGTGTGGGCATACTTATTACCCCACGGCTTGGGGCCAGTACATTGGGGTTTACCCCGGTAGATGAGAGGGTGGCCTTCGGGTCGGGGGACGGGTCCTTAGTGTTGTCTGCGCTTATGCGCCAAACAGCATTCTGGACTACCCACCCTTTCTGGGGTCTCTGGAGGGGGCGCTAGAGAGCGTCCCTCCTGGTGACTCCATCGTTCTGCTGGGGGACTTCAATGCTCACGAGGGTAATGACAGTGACACCTGGAAGGGCGTAATTGGGAGGAATGGCCCCCCCGATCTGAACCAGAGCGGTGTTTTGTTATTGGACTTTTGTGCTCGTCACGGATTGTCCATAACGAACACCATGTTCAGGCATAAGGATGTCCACATGTGCACCTGGCACCAGGACACCCTAGGCCGCAGTTCAATGATCAACTGTGTGGTCGTGTCATCGGACTTGCGGCCCCGTGTCTTGGGCACTCGGGTAAAGAGAGGGGCGGAGCTGTCAACCGACCATCACCTGGTGGTGAGTTGGCTTCGTTGGTGGGGGAGGATGCCGGTCAGACCTGGTAGGCCCAAACGCATCGTGAGGGTCTGCTGGGAACGTCTGGCAGAGTCCCCTGTCAGGACAAGCTTCAACTCCCACCTCCGTCAAAGCTTTAACCACGTCCCGGGGGAGGTGGGGGACATTGAGTCTGAATGGACTATGTTCCGCGCCTCCATTGTCAAGGCGGCTGACCGGAGCTGTGGCCGGGAGGTGGTCGGTGCCTGTCGCGGTGGCAACCCTAGAACACCAGCGGTGAGGGATGCCATCAAGCTGAAGAAGGAGTCCTACTGGGCCTTTTTGGCCAGTGGGGCTCCGGAGGCAGCTGATAGGTACCGACAGGCCAAGCGGAATGCGGCTCTGGTGGTTGCTGAGGCAAAAACTCGGGCATGGGAGGAGTTTGGAAAGGCCATGGAGAAGGACTTCCGGACGGCTTCGAGGAAATTCTGGTCCACCATCCGGCGTCTCAGGAGGGGAAAGCAGTGCACGGTCAACACAGTGTATAGTGGGGATGGTACGCTGCTGACCTCGACTCGGGACGTTGTGGGTTGGTGGGGGGAGTACTTCGAAGACCTCCTTAATTCCACCAACATGCCTTCCGAGGAGGATGCAGAGCCTGGGGACATAGAGGTGGACTCTTCCATCTTTGGGGTTGAGGTTGCCAAGGTGGTCAAAAAGCTCCTTGGTGGCAGGGCTCCGGGAGTGGATGAGATCCGCCCAGAGTTCCTCAAGGCTCTGGATGTTGTAGGACTGTCATGGCTGACACGCCTCTGCAACATCGCATGGACATCGGGGACGGTGCCTCTAGATTGGCAAACCGGGGTGGTGGTCC
>JABMDN010000889.1:0-17440 GCA_017165825.1 Hepsetus odoe | reverse complement strand
TAATATAATATAATATAATATAATATAATATAATATAATATAATATATAATAATTCATAATAATAAAACAAGCAATGTAATGTAATGTTATGATGTTGAGTTGTGGAGTCTTATTGCAGCAGGTAGGAATGACCTGCGGTAGCGTTCCTTCTTACACTGCGGGTGTAACAGTCTGCTGCTGAACGAGCTGCTCAGTGCTCGTACAGTTTCGTGTAGGGTGGTGTTGACCATGATGGATGTAGTGAGAGGTGTTGACCATGATGGATGTTTGTTTGGATAACATCGTCTCCTCCCCTACCTGCTCGATGGACTTGAGCGGGCAGTCCAGGACAGAGCTGGCCCTCTTGATCAGTTTGTTTAGTTTCCCTCTGTCCCTCACTGCGACTCTTCCACACCAGCTGACCACAGCGTAAAAAACAGCCGACGCTACCACAGTGTCGTAGAATGTCCTCATGAGATTTTTGTTTACTCCAAAGGACCTCAGCCGCTTTAGCAGGTGGAGACGGCTCAGGCCCTTTTTGTACAGAGCATTTGTGTTAGTGGACCAGTCCAGTTTATTGTTGATGTGGACACCCAGGTATTTGTACTCCTCCACCGTTTCAATGCACAAACCCTGGATGTCCACCGGTGCAATGGGGGGTGACTTCCTGCGAAAGTCATAGTGTATGGTGGCTCAAAATCATAGTGTATGGTGGCTCAAAGTCAAGTGTATGGTGGCCCAAAAAAAAATTGGGTAATGTTGGGTAATTGGGTAACAAGAGGCTGTGCTCTCACAAGGGCTGGCAAAAGCCTGAGCTTTGTCGCTGTATAAAACAGCACGGCCACAGACAGGAACTCGATCTTCTGCCTGTGTGCAAACCAGAATGAATGAACCCACGTCCTGCCAACAACAAGAAAAATTGTATTTGCTGTTCTGTAAACAGCACTGAAACACCAACAGTATGTCCATTCCAAAACAGTTTATCTAATTGAATACTGTTGTAGGTGCACTCACTCACTCACTCACTGTCCATTAAAACCCAGTCAGAATCAGCAGCAACACAAACTGCACAATGCAAATGATCTGAAGACATAAAATCCCTGCCCCCTGGTCTCAGCCTGTCCCAGCAGCAAAGATAAGAGCGCAGGCAACGTCTGTATCTGTGAGCCGCCACTCCTGATACAACAAGGAGCTGCTCGTAAACAACTGGACACAACTCCCCTCTGAACTATCAATAATGTCCCATTTTCACAATTCAGTTATTAACCCAAAATGCACATAAATCACAGCCTAATAAATTTACATTCCCCCCGTTCCTGTGGATGTAACGGTACGCCCACATAAGGCAAGAGAAGGAGATAGGAGAGATTTTCTCTCTTTTTTTTTTTTTTTTGCACTGAATAAACGGCAGACTAAACTAAAAAATGTACATTTTTGCCCCTCAATTGTCAGTGTTAACTTTGGCATTTTCTTAAACCTTCAACTTGATACAGCGTGTACACTGTGTATTTTTGGGTGTCAGTGTGTGTGCAGGTGTTTAAGTTTATACATGTAAATGTGAATTAAAATCATACAACCTGATCGCCACTCCCTCAGAGACATACCCTTTCCCTGCCTCCTCCTGTCAATCACTTCGTGTCTGGTGCCAGTTTCCTGGTCCACAATGAACTTGATCATGTACTCGGATCGAACTGTTCAAACATTCTTTTGCCCAATGATCCATGCCACCACAGATGAAACATACAATATATCACCTCTGCGTCCACCTCTGCCATGTCCTTTGTCTTATCCACACCAGACTTTCTGCCATCATCTCCCCTCTCAGCTGTCAGGTTCAGCCTGGTCAGAGAGGCATCATGCAGCTGCTGCTGTTGCTTTTTGGTTCTGTCCTTGAGTTTCTTGCTCAGCAGTTCCTCAGCAGCTCCGTGTGTTTGATAATGGTGGCAACACGTGATGTTTTCTCTCCGATGCATTCCATGTTGGTTCTTGTTGTTGAAGATGTGCTGGTCTGTTAAGCTGGGAGGATTTCTGCTTCCTGCTTTGATGGCACCTGGGATCTTGTCCAAGGTCATCCCACAAGACGATTGCAGCTGGAGCTTGTGTTGTTGACAGGTAGGAGAGGGATCCAGGTCCGTCTCAGTCAGGAACAGGAACTGACCTACTGGAGGATCAGGATACAGACATTGGTGCTTGGAAGAAACAAATGAAAGGATTAGTTTGGTTAGTTGGACCGGCGGAGGTTTTATGAAACTTTCTAGTTGTTGCGTCCGGTGATGTAGGTGTGGTCGCACTAGCACCACGTGTGTGTGTGTGTGTGTGTGTGTGTGTGTGCTAGTCTAGTTTTCAGTTTTTTTCCTTTACAATCTTTTAGAGCCTTGGAACTGAACGACCCCTCTGCTAGAAACCCATATTTTACTACCCATCTGCTCAATATCATTAAATCAGTTGCTTCCTCCCCATACCTCTGTCTCATGACAAGCATCCTTTCCGAACCCTCATTTACTCTTTTTCCCCGCTCCCTTGATTGTGAGGTTCCCATAGTAACGCAGTCCCATTCCTGTCCCAGACAGGTGTAGCGCTACAACATCTACTATCGATCGTCACCGACAGGGAAGGTAAACTTTTATCACTCTCAACCTTACCTTGAAAGAGTTGGACCGATCCCCAAATTTACTTCACTCCCTCGTTTTAGGTCTAGGTCCCCACCTAAGGTTCCTCCTTAGGTCCACTGCGTACCACGCCTATGGTACCCCACAGACAGAGGATTCTAATTCTCTATCACTCCAAATATTTAAATTAGGATACTTGTTAAATCAACCAGAAGAGAAGGGCAGAAACTAACAACAGAGAAGTTAGGGGGAAAGAGAAGGTGCTAACTGACAGTTCCGCTATTCTATTTTGTCCATCGGCGGAGGTCCCAGTGACTCCATGCCAAACCTCTCTTCTCTGCAATTGGAGGTTAGGGGTCGGATAAAATTTAAATCCCGAGATGATCAGTCCTTGGCCATGGATGTCTGTCCTGGGCCGACAGCTCGCGGACTCCTGGCTGGCTCGCCAAACTGTTGTGGAAAAATTTACCCAAGGAACAAGTCAGAGGCACTTTTAGTGTAATAAAGAGTTTTAATAATCACTGAAGTGAGGATTCCTCTCACACTCTGCTGAGAGTACAAGAGGAAGCCCAGAATACAGAAAAACAGAGGTTCTTATACACAATTTGGGCCACAGGCTCACCTCCCCTTGACCTTCAAGTCTCAGTAAGCCTTAAAGTTGCTTTGTCTAAGTCCCTTCTTGACTCTTTTCCCCTATTTAAGTCTTTTGCATATGCAAGAGACCTGTCTGGGACATTTCGTTTTATTTGTCTCTGCCTTATATCGAAAAATGAACAACACATTACAGAACAAGATATGCTTGAAAAGGTTAGAACAGATTTACCTCCACATTCAGCAGGAAAATACTTGGAATAGAAGAAAGTAGATGAAAACCCCATGAGTAGTACAGGGGAACAATACAGGCAGCGCAGTAACTGTCTTTTTATTTCCTCCTGCTACAAATGTTCCACCAACAGTTCCTGGTAGATAATTACAGCAGGAGGGCCTTCAGGTGTGTTGGCTCGCAACAAAAACTGCAGCTTTGACAATTAAAAGATTATACATTTGATTTACAAACACATACATGATTGCTACACATTGTTCACTGGCTGTAAAATATATCACATAACTTAAAATCGCAATGAATTCATTTTTGAAATAGTACGTTTATTTAATAAATGCAAACGTAAATAAATGAAAAAGTAAAATGTGAATACTTCTTTTTCAAATGTAATATAATTATTTCCTTTCTGAATTATGAATGTGATTATGAATGTGATTTTTGCTACAATTTTGCTACACCCTTGAACTGCCAGTACATCACGTGAAAAAAAAAAACAACAAAAAACTTGTTGACCTCTATCAAAGACCTGCTGATAGAGTACAAGTAAAAATATTATTATTATGAAGTGTTACTAGGAAGTGAAATAGAAAGAGCTTTTTGCATTGCATCGAATCAGAGTCCGAGTGAGTGATGTGTTTTTTATGTCGATATGTTTTTGTACAGGGTTCCTGTTGATGCATCTCGCTTTGGTTTAAGAGCGCAGTAATACACAGATGTATCTTCAGTTTGCAGATTCTGCCCTCTCAAGGTCACTGTGCTGCTGGAAGAATCTCTAGAAACTTGAAACCTGCTTTTCAGTTTATCACTGTAGTAAGTGTTACTGCTACCACACATCCTTCCAACCCACTCCAGAGCTTTTCCTGCAGGCTGGCATATTCAGGCTGTACAGTAGCTGCTATCAGTCACTGAATACCCAGAAACTTTACAGGTCAGTGACAGCGACTGACCAGGTGTTACAACCATAGAGTCTGGCTGAGTCAACTCAATACAGCTGATACCTGTTGAACAGAAACACTACCTTAACATTTTTAAAGCAAAATTTGTTATTTTTTAAAAATGCTGTCGATTCAAATCCAGACTCACAGGACACAGTCACTAACAATAACAGCAGACGTGCAGGAAACATGGTGTGTGTGCTGCAGCTGAACAAGAACAAACTGCTGGTCTTCATCATTGCATACAGACATAAATAGGAAATGCAGGATCTTTTGCGTGGAGCTTCACCTCATGCAAATCTTTTACTCTACGAAGCCCACACTGATGCCAAAGCAAGGCTATAAGTTTACAGAATGAATCTATTTAATAAAGTGTAAGCACACTAGGGTCACTACATACTACAGTCAGGGCATTTTTTAAGGAACTATATGCCACTAATTACCAACCTCTTTTTGTTTTAGCTGCTCATAATTTTAAAGAATTTAATTGTGGCAGTCATTTTTTAAGAGGGGGCAGTGGTGGCCTAGTGGTTAGGGTGTTGGCCAGAGGATCGGTTCAAACCCCTTCCCAATGGGTTGCCCTGAGGTACCCTTGAGCAGGTTGCCGTCCACTTCCTGCTCCTCCCTGCGATGGACTGGCGACCTGTCCAGGTTGCGTCCCCTGTCCTTGCCCTGTGTGCGCTGGGTTGGACACCAGCATGACCCCATTTGGGACAGGCGGCAGTAGATGGATGGATTTTTAAAGAAGGCTGTTTTTGAGTTTCTGCTGAGGTGTCTCACTGTGAGCATAACAATCACAGTAATACACAGCTGTCTTCAGTCTGCAGTATCTGCCCACATAATGCTACTGTGCTGGTTCTAGTGATTCTTTGCAGGAATGTAAAGTGCCTTGAATTGAATTGAATCTTTGTGTGCTGTTTCCTAACCAGTATCTTGTCCAGAGCCTTTCCTGCAGACTGTCGGTTCCAAGCTTTCCCATCATCAGTAACTGAGTAAGAAACTTTACAGTGGACAGTCTGGGTATGACCAGGATGAACATGATTTTTATCATCATACTCGTCAAAACCTTCACAGAAGCCTTGTGCTCTGGGGATGAAGACATTGAGGAGGGTTACAGATCACCATCTTATAGGCTGGAGCGGTGCATTGTGGGAAAGAGACCCGGACTGAACAAGCAGCAAACTTCGCGGTCTCGGACACAACACTTTCTTGATTTAAAAAAAAAAAAAAAAAAAAAAAAAAAAACTTCCACATTTAACGTAAGTGTTACTATGACATCCTCTTTTGTGCTGTGTTTATTGTGCGGCATGTACAGCGTAGACTGTCTGTCCAACTATGTAGACTCTTACACCTGTAGGAAATGTGTAACTGTAACGCAGTTGGAGGACAGGATTCGTGTTCTGGAGGGGCACATTAGTACTTTATCTCAGTGTAGTCAGACCGAGGGACGTGTAGTTCCGGCTCAGTCGGAGCCGCTGGCCGAGTTAGACTCGGCTGTAGACCCTCCAGGCCCAACCGTAGCCGGTTCGGAGCCAGCACCAGCGGCATGTTCAAGGGAACGCTGGGTGACCGCCAAACGGGGGTCCAGGAGCTCAAAGAATGGACCTCCTGCACACCAGTCTTCAATTCGGCTGACGAACAGGTACTCTGCTCTCGGCAGCGCGCCTGCTGAAGCGGAGAAGGTGCTCATAATTGGCGACTCGATCGTTAGGAATGTTAGCGTTCCTAGCCGTCCAAAACCAGCGGTTTCTGTGAAATGCCTCCCCGGGGCCAGAGTCTCTGACATCAAGGCACGATTGGACTCTTATTCCAGCAATGAAGTTCCGACCTTGGTTGTTCACGCTGGAACTAACGATATAAAGTCCCAACAATCCGAGGTATTAAAGAGGAACTTCATCTCTATGTGTTCAAAAGCTGAAACTAAATGTCAGAACTTAATTGTGTCTGGTCCCTTGCCAATTCTCTTTAGAGGAAATGTAACCTACAGTAGGCTGCTCTCTTTCAACCGCTGGCTAGAGACTTGGTGTGCATCTAAAAGGATCGGCTTCATAAATAATTTGGACCTCTTTTGGGAACGGCCTGGCCTTTATAAAAGGGACGGTCTTCATCCTAACTGGAGAGGATCATATATGCTTTCCCAAAATATGGCAGCAAAATTGCCACAGTGACTCTTTAGAGCACCACCCAGGTCGCAGTCCTGTGATCTTAAATCAAACGCTGGCTATTATCCCACTACCAGTACACTCCTGGCAGAAACCCAGGTTCCTTATAACACGGCATCCCCTATGTCACACATTAGCTTAGAACCAGTCTATTGGCATCTATTAGCATAGATGCCAATCTAGGGGCTCCTGCGCTGGTAACCTGCTCACAGTACCCATCATAAAAACAAATAAAACACAGCGTCCGACTAAAATCAAATGTTCACTGCTGAATGTTCGCTCCTTAGGAAACAAGGCAGTGCTTATTAATGAGATGGTACTCGACACAAAGTCAGATATCTGTCTACTGACTGAAACTTGGCTTAGACCCACTGACACCATCCCCTTAGTGGAAGCCTCCCCGGATGGGTTCTCATACCTGCATAAATCACGCTCAGCAGGACGTGGTGGTGGCCTGGCTGCAATTTTTGATGAATCATTTAAGGTTGATTCAAAAACTACTGAGAGCTTCCACACATTCGAAGTGATGCTGCTAAGCATCAGGTCTGATTTAGCGCTCCATATCCTATTAGTTTATAGACCTCCAGGACCATATGCTGCCTTTATCAATGAATTCGGCAATCTGCTCTCTGACTTGGTTGTTAGGTTTACTAGATTCGTGATGTTAGGTGACTTTAACATACATGTTGATACAGAGACAGATGCAGGTGCCAAAAGCTTCTTAACGCTCCTCGATTCTGTTGGTTGCACCCAGCATATATTAAGACCTACCCATGTACAAGGACACACGTTAGATCTAATTATCTCGTATGGACTTGACATTGATACTGTACTGGTCCACTCCTTAAATAAACTTTTTTCCGACCATTCTTTAATCACGTTTGAGATTAATATGTCTCCACCATACCTCAGTGAACGGACTAGTACAACACGACACTTAAACAGGGCTAAATGTGTTCAGTTTATGGAGGCCGTAACAGAGATAGATTTCACCTGTAACAAAACTGTTAATGACATCACCGACATGTACAATACAGTAGTTGGGCAGATCCTTGATCAGGTCGCCCCAATTAAGACAAAGAAGGTCAGAACTATCAGGCACTCTCCCTGGTTCAATGATCACACACGGGCTGCTAAGTGGGAGTGACGTAAGCTAGAATGCAGATGGAAGACAACAGGTCTCCAAGCCTCTCAGGCTCTATGGTCTGCTAAACTAAAACAATATAAGAAAGCTCTATATAGTGCTCGCACTGAGTACTATTCAAAGCTTATTGAAAACAACAAGCATAATCCCCGCTTTTTATTTCAGACACTCGCTCAGCTAACAGACAAAACTGATAAAAGGCCAGCATGTAGTATTACTAACGATAGGTTTCTTAAGTTTTTTAATAATAAAATTAACAACATTAGGCTCCAAATGTGCCCTATTAGCCCTCGAATTAATCCATTAGCTGAACAGTGCTCACAATATTTTAGTGATTTTAATCTCATCGATAACTCTGAGCTAATTTCTGTTATAGCCAAAGCAAACTCCACGACCTGTCGGTTAGATCCCATTCCAACCAAGCTCCTGAAGGAATCTTTAGGAGTACTATCAACACCTATACTTGATATCATAAAAGCATCCTTGACCTCAGGTGTAGTCCCCAATCAGTTTAAAACAGCAGTGGTTAGACCACAGCTTAAAAAACCTAACTTGGACCCTCGCTCACCAAGTAATTATAGACCTATCTCTAATGTCCCGTTTCTCTCTAAGATTCTAGAAAAACTAGTTGCGAGACAACTGCAGTCATATGTAGACACGCATAACCTCTTAGAGAAATTCCAATCAGGTTTCCGGCTTGGCCATAGCACAGAAACTGCTCTAACTGGAGTGGTGAATGATATAATGGTCTCGAGTGATGCAGGAAACATTACTGTTCTTGTTCTGTTAGATCTTAGTGCTGCGTTCGACATGGTAGATCACTCCATTTTAGTAAATAGGCTTCACTCCACTGTCGGCATTAGCGGAACAGCCCTTAAATGGTTCAACTCCTATCTCACAAACCGTTACTACTTCATCCAAATGGATGATTATGGCACCCCCTCACCTATGTCACTAGTTAACTATGGAGTCCCACAAGGGTCGGTGTTGGGCCCAGTGCTCTTCTCCCTCTACATGCTCCCACCATGCACTATTATATGGAAGCATAATGTTAGTTACCACTCTTACGCTGATGACACTCAGCTATACTTATCTTTAAAATCATGTGATAAAGCATCAACCGGCACTTTAATTAGCTGCCTCAGTGATATTAGGGATTGGATGAATAACAACTTCCTCTCACTAAACCCCGAAAAAACTGAGCTGCTCTTGTTTTGTAGTAGTGATGTAGACAGGGCCAACTTCATTTCGCATATCCGGGATGCAGGGTTGAAGTTTTCAGTTAGTACTCTGGCACGTAACCTTGGTGTTATTTTCGATTCAAATCTTTCATTTAATCCCCATGTTAATGCAGTTGCGAAGACATGCTTCCTGCACCTTCTGAACATTGCCAAACTACGGCGCTTTCTGTCAATGGAAGACACGGCGAAAGTAGTACATGCATTTGTATACACTAGATTATTTTACTGCAATGCCCTACTTTCTGGAAGCCCTCAGGGCACATTAAGCACCCTACAGCGCATTCAGAACACAGCCGCTAGGATTGTTAGCAGGAGCAGGAAGTACGACCACATAACTCCCATACTCTCCTCGCTTCACTGGCTTCCTGTTGGGTACAGGGCTGACTTCAAGGTCCTCCTCTTAACCTACAAGGCACTTAAAGGTCTTGCCCCAATATACCTAACCGAACTGCTTAATACCTATACACCTTACCGCCTACTTAGATCCCAGAATAAAGATCTCCTAATTGTCCCTCGCATAAATAAATGTATAGGAGCACGAGCCTTCAGTTACAGGGCCCCTAGATTGTGGAACAGCTTGCCTGCTTCTGTACGGGATGCCGATTCAGTCTCGGACTTTAAATCACGGCTGAAGACTTACTTCTTTAGTTTTGCTTACCTGCACCAATCACCATAGTGCACCACAAGTAATGTCGCTGATGCTGCTGTACATGCCATCGCAGTTTCATTTCTGTGTCTGTCACTACTGGATCCTGCTCATTACTGACCCCCTCATTCCATTTCTCTCCCCACATGTCCGGGGGGGCCCATTGTGGTCATCACCTGAGTCCAATGCCGAGCTACCATCTGGTCTGTGTGATGCATCTGATGCGCCAAGGGACCCTGGCGGCTCATTGGTACCTGGAAGCAACTTGGGACTCCTCACTGATCCTGGAGTTTAAAACCAAACTAACTCTGTACTGTTAGTATACCCAAGGGGGTTGGGTAGCCGGTTGACCTTGGACCCTCAGAGGTTTTTTTTTCCCCACATAGTGGAGTTTTTGGTTCCTCTCCTCCGTAGTCGTCCGGCTTAAACATCTTAAACATCTATTACTGTAACCTGTTATCAATGTAAAGTGCCTTGGGGCAACTTTGTTGTAAAAGGCGCTATACAAGAATAAATTGAATTGAATTGAATTCTCATTTAAGGAAAGCCGCACTGAGAGAAATGATTAATCATTTCAATTCAATTCAATTTATTCTTGTATAGTGCCTTTTACAACAAAGTTGCCCCAAGGGACTTTACATTGAAGGTCGATGATGGAACAGGTTACAGTAATAGATGTTAAAGCCGGACGACTACGGAGGAGAGGAACCAAAAACTCCACTATGTGGAGAAAAAAACCTCTGAGGGTCCAAGGTCAACCGGCTACCCAACCCCCTTGGGTATACTAACAGTACAAAGTTAGTTAGGTTTTAGAGTCCAGGATCAGTGAGGAGTCCCAAGTTTCTTCCAGGTACCGATAAGCCGCCAGGGTCCCTTGGTGCATCAGATGCATCACACAGACCAGATGGTAGCTCGGCATTGGACTCAGGTGATGACCACAGCGGGCCCACCCGGACATGTGGGGAGAGAAATGGAATGAGGGGGTCAGTAATGAGCAGGATCCAGTAGTGATAAACACAGAAATGAAACAACAGTGCGATGGCATGTACAGCAGCACCAGCGACATTAGTAATGGTGCACTATGGTGATTGGTGCAGGTAAGCTAAACTAAAGAAGTAAGTCTTCAGCCGTGATTTAAAGACTGAGACTGAATCGGCATCCCGTACAGAGGCAGGCAAGCTATTCCACAATCTAGGTGCCCTGTAACTGAAAGCTCGTGTTCCTATACATTTATGTATGCGAGGGACAATTAGGAGATCTTTATTCTGGGATCTAAGTGGGCGGTTAGGTGTATAGGTATTAAGCAGTTCAGTTAGGTATATTGGGGCAAGACCTTTAAGTGCCTTGTAGGTTAAGAGGAGGACCTTGAAGTCAGCCCTGTACCTAACAGGAAGCCAGTGAAGCGAGGAGAGTATGGGAGTTATGTGGTCATACTTCCTGCTCCTGCTAACAATCCTAGCGGCTGTGTTCTGAATGCGCTGTAGGGTGCTTAATGTGCCCTGAGAGCTTCCAGAAAGTAGGGCATTACAGTAATCTAATCTACTGTATACAAATGCATGTACTACTTCTGCCGTGTCTTCCATTGACAGAAAGCGCCGTAGTCTGGCAATGTTCCGAAGGTGCAGGAAGCATGTCTTCGCAACTGCATTAACATGGGGATTAAATGAAAGATTTGAATCGAAAATAACACCAAGGTTACGTGCCAGAGTACTAACTGAAAACTTCAACTCTGCATCCCGGATATGCGAAATGAAGTTGGCCCTGTCTACATCGCTACTACAAAACAAGAGCA
Organism: Hepsetus odoe; assembly: GCA_017165825.1. Classification (NCBI taxonomy): domain Eukaryota; kingdom Metazoa; phylum Chordata; class Actinopteri; order Characiformes; family Hepsetidae; genus Hepsetus; species Hepsetus odoe. The sequence continues at coordinate 6,108 of JABMDN010000889.1, read as the reverse complement.
GCTCAGTTTTTTCGGGGTTTAGTGAGAGGAAGTTGTTATTCATCCAATCCCTAATTTCACTGAGGCAGCTAATTAAGGTGCCGGTTGATGCTTTATCACATGATTTAAAAGATAAGTATAGCTGAGTGTCATCAGCGTAAGAGTGGTAACTAACATTATGCTTCCATATAATAGTGCATGGTGGGAGCATGTAGAGGGAGAAGAGCACTGGGCCCAACACCAACCCTTGTGGGACTCCATAGTTAACTAGTGACATAGGTGAGTGGGTGCCATAATCATCCATTTGGATGAAGTAGTAACGGTTTGTAAGATAGGAGTTGAACCATTTAAGGGCTGTTCCGCTAATGCCGACAGTGGAGTGAAGCCTATTTACTAAAATGGAGTGATCTACCGTGTCGAACGCAGCACTAAGATCTAAGAGAACAAGAACAGTGATGTTTCCTGCATCACTCGAGACCATTATATCATTCACCACTCTAGTTAGAGCAGTTTCTGTGCTATGGCCAAGCCGGAAGCCTGATTGGAATTTATCTAAGAGGTTATGCGTGTCTAGATATGACTGCAGTTGTCTCGCAACTAGTTTTTCTAGAATCTTAGAGAGAAACGGGACATTAGAGATAGGTCTATAATTACTTGGTGAGCGAGGGTCCAAGTTAGGTTTTTTAAGCTGTGGTCTAACCACTGCTGTTTTAATCTGATTGGGGACTACACCTGAGGTCACGGATGCGTTCATGATATCAAGTATAGGTGTTGATAGTACTCCTAAGGATTCCTTCAGGAGCTTGGTTGGAATGGGATCTAACCAACAGGTTGTGGACTTTGCCTTGGTTATAACGGAAAATAGCTTAGAGTTATCAATGAGATTAAAATCACTAAAATATTGTGAGCACTGTTCTGGTAGTGGATTAATTCGAGGGCTAATAGGACACATTTGGAGCCTAATGTTGTTAATTTTATCTTTAAAAAACTGAAGAAACCTATCGTTAGTAATACAACATGCTGGCCTTTTATCAGTTTTGTCTGTTAGCTGAGCTAGTGTCTGAAATAAATAGCGGGGAATATGCTTGTTGTTTTCAATAAGCTTTGAATAGTACTATATAGAGCACTATATAGAGCTTTCTTATATTGTTTTAGTTTAGCAGACCATATTGCCTGAGAGGCTTGGAGACCTGTTGTCTTCCATCTGCGTTCTAGCTTACGGCACTTCCGCTTAGCAGCCCATGTGTGATCATTGAACCAGGGAGAGTGCCTGATAGTTCTGACCTTCTTTATCTTAATTGGGGCTACCTGATCAAGGATCTGCCCAACTACTATATTGTACATGTCGGTGATGTCATTAACAGTTTTGTTACCGGTGAAGTCTATCTCTGTTACGGCCTCCATAAACTGAACACATTTAGCCCTGTTTAGGTGTCGTGTTGTACTAGGCCTTTCACTGAGGTACGTTGGAGACATATTAATCTAAAACGTGATTAAAGAATGGTCGGAAAAAAGTTTATTTAAGGAGTGGACCAGTACAGTATCAATGTCAAGTCCATACGAGATAATTAGATCTAGCGTGTGTCCTTGTACATGGGTAGGTCCTGATATATGCTGGGTGCAACCCACAGAATCGAAGAGCGTTAAGAAGCTTATCTAATCATAGCATAAAGGTGAAAAACGTTGAAATTCATGTATTATTCATGTATATTGGGCAGTGGTGGCCTAGTGGTTAAGGAGTTGGCCCCACATTGGAAGATTGTGGGTTCGATTCCCTCACAGGTAGGTTGCCCTGAGGTACCCCTGAGCAAGGTACCATCCCTGTCACTGCTCCCCGGGCGCTTTCAATAGCTGCCCACTGCTGCACGGTGTTTGTGTGCATGGGTTAAAAGCAGAGGTCCAATTTCGTTGTGGTTCATGGTGTGCAGTGCTGTGACCTCGCAATGACAAGGGTTGTCACTTTCACTTTTTTTCACTTTCACTTTCACTTTATTGATGATATTTTTTATACTTATCTGAGGTTGATATGATATTTTTTAACTAACAGTACATTTTCCTGTGTCTGTCTTGAAGCATCTGGACTCTTACATTCATTCATTGTAGTTACACTATAATTTAAATTACCTTTAAACTTTTCTGTGAATTTTCACCATAAAATCTCTTTGAAGCCGGCTGGCTTTATAAACCCCAATAAATCAGAGCAGAGCGTCAGTCATTTTCTGGTTTTTGGGGTTTTGACATTTGTCTCTCTAGACTTCCTGTGGTTCTTCAGTTTTTCTAATAAAGCGGAGCACAAGATCTTGTGATTACGTTCAACCAACACCATCAAGAGGTGATGAACGTAGTGAGCCAGAGGATCAGGACAAGTTTCTGAAGCGGATGACAGGAGGAGTGTGAATGAGCTCTGTGGTCACTGGCATTAGACCCAGAGGATGGGCCTATGAAGCCGGTTCCTATTCTAACTCAAGGAGGCGGGGCTGCGGGGTCCATGCTCATGGCAGGGCGGGGCTTCGACAACGTCTTCTGCATGCGGCGCAGAGGGTGGGGCTTCGAAGCCATCTTCAACGCGCGTCGTGGCTTCGACAACGTCTTCCACGTGCTTTATAAGCCCCAATGAATCAGAGCAGAGCGTTGGTCATTTTCTTTGGGTTTTTGGTTTCTGGGCTCCCCCCCACCCCCCACGAAAAGCTGTGTCTTCAGTCTGGACATTCTTACCTCTCAAGGACACTGTGCTCCTGGAAAAACTCTTCAGTTTTTCACTGTGTTACCACTACCACACATCTCTTTAACCCACTCGAGATCTTATCCAGTCTGTACAGTAGATGCGATCAGTCACTGAATACCCAGAGACTTTACTGGTCAGTAACACGGACTGACCAGGTGTTACAACCATGGATCCAGACTGACTCAACTCAATACAGTTGATACCTGCTGAAAAGAAACAATAATGTAACATTTTGAAGGTAAAACCTGAAATGATCATTAATCAAATCTGTTCAGATACAGACTCACAGTACACAATAGCTACTAAGAACAAAAAAAAAAAAGGAAATTAAAGGCAACATGACATGAGGTGGAGTTGAAGAACCAGCTGCTGGTCTTCACAAAAATGCTTTAAATAATAAGAAAATATGAACTGATTGTAACTTTATTTACAAATGTGTTGCTCTGCTCCAATGTCAGCAGGTCTGCACTGAAACACAACCCACACTGAAACCAGATCAGCAACACTGGGGCAGTCTACAGAGCAGGCTATTTATAGAATGAAGAACATTATAGAACACTTACTGGAGACATCAAATGTTTCAGGAAGAACCTGATATGAAATATAATACATAAAGTTTCTGATGGCATGAGTTGATTGAACAAGCTGACATATTAACAGAGGTTTATAGTGCAGAGATTATAGAGGTATACGAGATAGAGTGCAGGGTGTTAACTGTCTGATGGATGAAGCAGTTACTCAAGCAGGAAGCAAGAAGGCTCCAGTAGCTCCTACCAGATGGCAGGTTACTGAAGAGGCAGTGTAAAGGATGGAAGGCATCACTTTAATTGCTGTTTACTTTGTGAACCAGAGAGTGTTGTATTAATATAATGATATAATTCATTTGATAGAGAAATTTTTTGAAAAATGACTTTATAATATAAATATGACTAACTAATATAAACTATGCAATATGCAGGATTCTACCTGAGACCGGAGACCTGGGGCCTGTTCAGACTCAGCAAGATAAAACTACAGTATAGTGAAGACTGGCTCCTACTGGTGTTTATCTGTACTGACTGATTTCTCATGAAACACACTAACTGTGGCAGTGAGTTAAAATACTTATTCTTATATTATATTATATAATATTCTTATATAAGTTCCTGTAGATGTGTATTTCTGGGTCGGGTCACTAATTCAATTTGCAGATTCTTCCCTCTGAAGGAGACTGAAGTGGAGACTTCTGACACAAGTGCAGTTGAAGTTTACTGTCAGAGTCAAACCATATTAAATCACATGTGGAGGATATGATTTAGCCTAGCTAGCTCTCAGTGGGAGATGTTCTTTAAAAGGTGCTGTTACAGATGACACACTGTAGAAATTAGATCAAGACAAAGTTATTATATACACGTTACTGTGGTACTGTGGTACTCCTCCTTGAACCGCCACCTTATCGTGGTGGAGGGGTTTGCATGTCCCAATGATCCTGGGAGCTATGTTGTCTGGGGCTTTATGCCCCTGGTAGGGGCACCCAAGGCAAACAGGTCCTAGGTGAGGGAAGAGACAAAGAGCGGTTCAGAGGACCTCTTATGATGAATAAAAACTTTGGAAGACGTTCTCCCTCGCCCGGACGTGGGTCACCAGGGCCTCCCTCTGGAGCCAGGCCTGGAGGTGGGGGCCGCTGGCAAGCGCCTGGTGGTCGGGCCTTCACCCATGGGGCCCGGCCAGGCTCAGCCCGAAGAGGCAACGTGGGTCCCCCTTCCCATGGGCTCACCACCTGTGGGAGGGTCCAAAGAGGTCGGGTGCGTTGTGAGCTGGGCGGTGGCCGAAAACGGGGGCCTTGGCGGTCCGATCCTCAGCTGCAGAAGCTGGCTCTAGGGATGTGGAACGTCACCTCTCTGGTGGGGAAGGAGCCTGAGCTAGTGCGCGAGGTTCAGCAGTTCCAGCTAGATATAGTTGGACTCACCTCGACGCACAGCTTGGACTCTGGAACCAGTCTCCTTGAGAGGGGCTGGACTCTTTTCCACTCTGGAGTTGCCACCGGTGAGAGGCGCAGAGCAGGTGTGGGCATACTTATTACCCCACGGCTTGGGGCCAGTACATTGGGGTTTACCCCGGTAGATGAGAGGGTGGCCTTCGGGTCGGGGGACGGGTCCTTAGTGTTGTCTGCGCTTATGCGCCAAACAGCATTCTGGACTACCCACCCTTTCTGGGGTCTCTGGAGGGGGCGCTAGAGAGCGTCCCTCCTGGTGACTCCATCGTTCTGCTGGGGGACTTCAATGCTCACGTGGGTAATGACAGTGACACCTGGAAGGGCGTAATTGGGAGGAATGGCCCCCCCGGTCTGAACCAGAGCGGTTTTTTGTTATTGGACTTTTGTGCTCGTCACGGATTGTCCATAACGAACACTATGTTCAGACATAAGGATGTCCACATGTGCACCTGGCACCAGGACACCCTAGGCCGCAGTTCAATGATCAACTGTGTGGTCGTGTCATCGGACTCGCGGCCCCGTGTCTTGGGCACTCGGGTAAAGAGAGGGGCGGAGCTGTCAACCGACCATCACCTGGTGGTGAGTTGGCTTCGTTGGTGGGGGAGGATGCCGGTCAGACCTGGTAGGCCCAAACGCATCGTGAGGGTCTGCTGGGAACGTCTGGCAGAGTCCCCTGTCAGGACAAGCTTCAACTCCCACCTCCGTCAAAGCTTTAACCACGTCCCGGGGGAGGTGGGGGACATTGAGTCTGAATGGACTATGTTCCGCGCCTCCATTGTCAAGGCGGCTGACCGGAGCTGTGGCCGGGAGGTGGTCGGTGCCTGTCGCGGTGGCAACCCTAGAACACCAGCGGTGAGGGATGCCATCAAGCTGAAGAAGGAGTCCTACTGGGCCTTTTTGGCCAGTGGGGCTCCGGAGGCAGCTGATAGGTACCGACAGGCCAAGCGGAATGCGGCTCTGGTGGTTGCTGAGGCAAAAACTCGGGCATGGGAGGAGTTTGGAAAGGCCATGGAGAAGGACTTCCGGACGGCTTCGAGGAAATTCTGGTCCACCATCCGGCGTCTCAGGAGGGGAAAGCAGTGCACGGTCAACACAGTGTATAGTGGGGATGGTACGCTGCTGACCTCGACTCGGGACGTTGTGGGTTGGTGGGGGGAGTACTTCGAAGACCTCCTTAATTCCACCAACATGCCTTCCGAGGAGGATGCAGAGCCTGGGGACATAGAGGTGGACTCTTCCATCTTTGGGGTTGAGGTTGCCAAGGTGGTCAAAAAGCTCCTTGGTGGCAGGGCTCCGGGAGTGGATGAGATCCGCCCAGAGTTCCTCAAGGCTCTGGATGTTGTAGGACTGTCATGGCTGACACGCCTCTGCAACATCGCATAGACATCGGGGACGGTGCCTCTAGATTGGCAAACCGGGGTGGTGGTCC
>JABMDN010000888.1:0-28237 GCA_017165825.1 Hepsetus odoe | reverse complement strand
CATGAAACTTGTTTGTTGGTTACTTTGAATGATTTTCCCCTGACAGATTGCTTTGTCAACTTGCCAGTGTGTTTTGAATCATTGTCCTGCTGGCTGATAAAGCTTTCCTGACTAGTTTGGATGCATTTCGCTGCAAATTATTTCTGTAGATTTCAGAAATCCTTCTGTTGCTCTTATTGCAGGTAATTTACTGTTCTCAAATCTGTCTGTCATCAGCTGTTATCATTTTTATTGGCTGACTGTTTCAATGTCTGCTGCCCAAGGCACCAGTGGGTTTTTTCTTCAGAACTTAATAATTTGTACTGGCTTAATAACTGTGAAATGCTTTAAATGTTCTTCTTTTAAAAGACATATTGACAGCTCTCTGGTCTTCATGCTGTTTTTATTTCTTCTTTTTAACAACAAATGCAGTCTTCACAATTCAAAGCTTCAACAGAAGGTAGAGCTAGTTATAGTTTAGGAGCTCCTTTCAGTTTAGCAGTCATTCTTAAATGAATTCTAAATTGTGGTTTGCATAAATGTTGCATACATTTATAATTTATAGATCAACTCTCTGCTGAAGTAACAGTAACGAGGACATATACATTACACTGGCTCTGTCCTCTCCAGCAGAGGCTCCATGAGCAAGGCCCTGAAGTCCAGTAAAGTATTCTCCTCATGAAATACAGACTAAAGCATACAGGCTGTTTCATCTCACAACCTCATTATGGATGTTTCTAAATGTCATCTCATCATATGTGCTTTCACTGGTTGATCTACATGATTAAACATTTAAACAGTCAGTTAATCATTTTCTGCTGCTTGTCCCAAGCGGGGTCGCAGGGGAGTGCTGGAGTCCATCCCAGCTCACACAGGGCGAAGGACGGGGGACACACCCTGGACAGGTTGCCCATATAAACAGCTTTCTGTATAATTATATTTGCAATGTATTTTCAATGTTCTATCAACCTCTTCTGATCTGTGAGTAAACTCAGCAAATGTTATCTTTTCTTGTTTTGACCACTCTGGGGAGTTTTTGTACAGCTGGTTTACATGTTTGTATCTCTGTGGGCTCTAGCACAGTAATACACAGCAGAGTCCTGTGCAGTCAAGCCAGTCAGCTTCAGATACACCATGTTTTTAGAATTATCTCTGGTAATTTCCAAACGGCCCTCAACCGATTTGGCATATATAGTTTTACTGGCATCATACCAGATAACCCCAGTCCACTCCAGTGCTTTTCCAGCCTGTTGTCTAACCCAGTGCATACCATAGTCTCCAAAATTAAATCCTGATCCTCTACAGGAGAGGCTCAGAGTTTCTCCAGGTTTTTTCAGAACAGTACCAGAAGGAATGGATTCAAGACTCTGGCATTTTACATCTGTCAGAAAAAAAGAAATTCTATATTCAGTCAAGTTTACATAAAGCATTTACGTAAAATTTTTAAATATTTGTAAAAAAATTATTTCGTGATCAGAAAGACTCACTGCTGAAATGGAGTAGCAGCAGCAATAAGGACAGCATGTTCTTCATGTTGAGGGCTGAGGAGACTCTACTGCTCCACTCAGCTCAGCAACATATAAGTACAGAATGGACACACACCCTGAAAAATTTGCATCATGGATGATGAAATCAACAGTGTCTGTAAAGAAGGTCAGTAATCAGCTATAGTTTGAATTGAATCCTGAAAAATCCTGACAGATGAAAGCAGTCTGGGACACTAATTCACTGACCACAAAGACAGAGGTGGACAGCCTTCATGATAAACTTTAAGAAAGAAAAACCCTCCTCTTTTTCTTTTGGCTGCTCCTGTTTCACAGCGGATCAACTGTCTCCATTTCATCCGGTCCTCTGCGTCTTCCTCCTTCAAACCAACCACCTGCATGTTCTCTCACCATGTCCATAAACCTCTTTTGTCTTCCTCTTCTCCTCTTTCCTGGTAGCTGTTCAACATCCTCCTTCCAATATAATCCTCATCTCTCCTCTGGACATAAAACCTGAACAGGCATAATAATCTCTTTCACTGGAATACCAGAAGGTGGCAAAACTGGGGTTTAAATGTTCATTAATTGTTTATATAATTCCTCTAAATGAAGATTTAGAGAGAAGTCAGTTTACTTTTAAATTTTAAAACTTTTTAATTTTAAATACAGTATGCATTTTTACAAGTAGTATGCTGCCCTCTGCTGGAGTTGTGTGGGAGGCTTTCAAATCAGTAACTAGAGGGAATGTCATGCAGTATTTTTTATATTAGGAAAAACAGGGAAATTGAAAATAAGTTTAACAAGATGAAAACCGTTTTACAAAAGAATAGCAATACATTTAGGCAATTTAGCAGAGCAACAGCTTAAGCAGGGATGTCCAGACTTCCCTTTCCCCGGCCACTTCTTCCAGCTCCTCCGGGCGGATCCCAAGGCGTTCCCAGGCCAGCCGAGAGACATAGTCTCTCCAGCGTGTCCTGGGTCTTCCCCGGGGTCTCTTTCCGGTGGGACGTGCCCGGAACACCTCACCAGGGAGGCGTCCAGGGGGCATTCTAATCAGATGCCCGAGCCATCTTATCTGACTCCTCTCGATATGGAGGAGCAGCGGCTTTACTCTGAGCCCCTCCCGGATGACTGAGCTTCTCACCCTATCTCTAAGGGAGAGCCCTGCAGGACACCCTGCAGAGGAAAGGTCACGGCCTGATGAGGCCAACAGCACGTCATCTGCAAAAAGCAGTGACTCACTCCTGAGCCCACCAAACCGGACCCCCTCAATGCCCTGGCTGCACCTAGAAATCCTGTCCATAAAAATTATGAACAGGATTGGTGACAAAGGGCAGCTCTGGCGGAGTCCAACCCTCACCGGGAACAGGTCCGACTTATTGCCGGCAATGCGGACCAAGCTCTGACACCGGTTCTAAAGGGACCGGACAGCCCTTAACAGGGAATCCGATACCCCATACTCTCGGAGTACCCCCAACAGGAGCCCCCGAGAGACACAGTGGAATGCCTTCTCCAAGTCCTGGAGGGTGCATGGGAGTTTGCCCAACCAGTCTATTGGATAACTGCCTAAAGCAAAAGCATCTCGCTTCTCTTATTTGCTATTCATAGGTCTGCTTATTTTGAGTGTGTATATGAGAATGCGTATCAGGTCTCCTGACACTCTTTATCTTTTTGAACTTTACAATCTGACAGTGTGTTTCTGTAAAAATATTGTATCAAACATACTTTGGTGATCTTTTCAATCACTTGATTTATAATGTCATATAAAGAAAAGTTAAACTGCTTAATATCAGCCAAATGCCAACAATCAAGATTTTTTTTTTTCAGTTATGAACTTGTAAATGATATTAAATGTACACAGATACTGTCACAGTGACGTTGACTCAGAACAGAGTGCCATCTGTCGTGCCTGTGGTTGTGGTTGGGCACGACAGATGGCACTCTGTTCTGAGTGAGCACATCTGGGCCTTATAGTTAATGGTTGCATTTTTGGTTCCTTTTATGTTGTTTTGGTTTATGTTTAATGAAAGTTATGTCTTGAATTACTTGCTCAGCGTCAACGTCATTCCCACACCCTGCTACGGTTACAGATTATATTCAAATTAAATTTCCTGTCTTTTATAACTTCACCTTTGCTCCCCTTAACTTTGCACATGGTACTCATAATAAATGTACTTATTATTAAATTCAATTTCAATTCAATTAAATTTATTCTTGTATAGCGCCTTTTACAACACAGTTGCCCCAAGGCACTTTACAATGGTGGTGGATGGTGGAACAGGTTACAGTGATAGATGTTAAAGCCGGACGACTACGGAGCAGAGGAACCAAAAACTCCACTATATGGAGAAAAAAACCTCTGAGGCTCCAAGCTCAACCGGCTACCCAACCCCTTTGGGTATACTAACAGTACAAAGTTAGTTTGGTTTTAGACTCCAGGATCAGTGAGTAGTCCCAAGTTGCTTCCAGGTACCGATGAGCCGCCAGGGTCCCTTGGCGCATCAGATGCATCACACAGACCAGATGGTAGCTCGGCATTGGACTCAGGTGATGACCACAGCGGGCCCACCCGGACATGTGGGGAGAGAAATGGAATGAGGGGGTCAGTAATGAGCAGGATCCAGTAGTGACAGACACAGAAATGAAACAACAGTGCGATGGCATGTACAGCAGCACCAGCGACATTAGTAATGGTGCACTATGGTGATTGGTGCGGTTAAGATAAACTAAAGAAGTAAGTCTTCAGCCGTGATTTAAAGACTGAGACTGAATCGGCATCCCGTACAGAAGCAGGCAAGCTGTTCCACAATCTAGGGGCTCTCTAACTGAAAGCTCGTGCTCCTATACATTTATTTATGAGGGACAATTAGGAGATCCTTATTCTGGGATCTAAGTGGGCGGTTAGGTGTAGAGGTATTAAGTAGTTCGGTTAGGTATATTGGGGCAAGACCTTTAAGTGCCTTGTAGGTTAAGAGGAGGACCTTGAAGTCAGCCCTGTACCTAACAGGAAGCCAGTGAAGCGAGGAGAGTATGGGAGTTATGTGGTCGTACTTCCTGCTCCTGCTAACAATCCTAGTGGCTGTGTTCTGAATGCGCTGTAGGGTGCTTAATGTGCCCTGAGAGCTTCCAGAAAGTAGGGTGTTACAGTAATCTAATCTACTGTATACAAACGTATGTACTACTTTCGCCGTGTCTTCCATTGACAGAAAACGCCGTAGTTTGGCAATGTTCCGAAGGTGCAGGAAGCATGTCTTCACTACTGCATTAACATGGGGATTAAATGAAAGATCTGAATCGAAAATAACACCAAGGTTACGTGCCAGAGTACTAACTGAAAACTTCAACCCTGCATCCCGGATATGCGAAATGAAGTTGGCCCTTTCTACATCAATACTAAAAAACAAGAGCAGCTCAGTTTTTTCAGGGTTTAGTGAGAGGAAGTTGTTATTCATCCAATCCCTAATATCACTGAGGCAGCTAATTAAAGTGCCGGTTGATGCTTTATCACATGATTTAACAGATAGGAGTGTCATCAGCGTAGGAGTGGTAACTAACATTATGCTTCCATATAATAGCGCTTAGTGGGAGCATGTAGAGGGAGAAGAGCACTGGGCCCAACACCGACCCTTTTGGGACTCCATAGTTAACTAGTGACATAGGTGAGGGGGTGCCATAATCATCCATTTGGATGAAGTAGTAACGGTTAGATAGGAGTTGAACCATTTAAGGGCTGTTCCGCTAATGCCGACAGTGGAGTGAAGCCTATTTACTAAAATGGAGTGATCTACCATGTCGAACGCAGCACTAAGATCTAACAGAACAAGAACAGTGATGTTTCCTGCATCACTCGAGACCATTATATCATTCACCACTCTAGTTAGAGCAGTTTCTGTGCTGTGGCAGTGCCGGAAGCCTGATTGGAGTTTATCTAAGAGGTTATGCGTGTCTAGATATGACTGCAGTCTTGCAACTAGTTTTTCTAGAATCTTAGAGAGAAACGGGACATTAGAGATGGTCTATAATTACTTGGTGAGCGAGGGTCCAAGTTAGGTTTTTTAAGCTGTGGTCTAACCACTGCTGTTTTAAACTGATTGGGGACTACACCTGAGGTCAAGGATGCGTTCATGATATCAGGTATAGGTGTTGATGGAACTCCTAAGGATTCCTTCAGGAGCTTGGTTGGAATGGGATCTAACCGACAGGTTGTGGACTTTGCCTTGGTTATAACAGAAAATAGTTCAGAGTTATCGATGAGATTAAAATCACTAAAATATTGTGAGCACTGTTCTGGTAGTGGATTAATTCGAGGGCTAATAGGGCACATTTGGAGCCTAATGTTGTTAATTTTATCATTAAAAAACTTAAGAAACCTATCGTTAGTAATACTACACGCTGGCCTTCTATCAGTTTTGTCTGTTAGCTGAGCTAGTGTCTGAAATAAATAGCGGGGGTTATGCTTGTTGTTTTCAATAAGTTTTGAATAGTACTCTTTAATTTAGGAGACCATAGAGCCTGAGAGGCTTGGAGACCTGTTGTCTTCCATCTGCTTTCTAGCTTACGGCACTCCCGCTTAGCAGCCCGTGTGTGATCACTGAACCAGGGAGAGTGTCTGATAGTTCTGACCTTCTTTATCTTAATTGGAGCTACCTGATCAAGGTTCTGCCCAACTACTGTATTGTACATGTCGGTGATGTCATTAACAGTTTTGTTACCGGTGATGTCTATCTCTGTTACGGCCTCCATAAACTGAACACATTTAGCCCTGTTTAGGTGTCGTGTTGTACTAGGCCTTTCACTGAGGTACGTTGGAGACATATTAATCTAAAACGTGATTAAAGAATGGTCGGAAAAAAGTTTATTTAAGGAGTGGACCAGTACAGTATCAGTGTCAAGTCCATACGAGATAATTAGATCTAGCGTGTGTCCTTGTACATGGGTAGGTCCTGATATATGCTGGGTGCAACCAACAGAATCGAGGAGCGTTAAGAAGCTTTTGGCACCTGCATCCGTCTCTGTATCAACATGTATGTTAAAGTCGCCTAGCATCACGAATCTAGTAAACCTAACAACCAATCAGAGAGCAGATTGCCAAATTCATTAATAAAGGCAGCATATGGTCCTGGAGGTCTGTAAATGAATAGGATATGGAGCGCTAAATTAGACCTAATGCTTAGCAGCATCACTTCAAATGTATGGAAGCTCTCAGTGGTTTTTTATTCAACCTTAAATGATTCATCAAAAATTGCAGCCAGGCCTCCACCACGTCCTGCTGCGTGTGATTTGTGTAGGTACGAGAACCCATCAGGGGAGGCTTCTACTAAGGGGATGGTGTCAGTGGGTCTAAGCCAAGTTTCAGTCAGTAGACAGATATCTGACTTTGTGTCGAGTACCATCTCATTAATAAGCACTACCTTGTTTCCTAAGGAGCGAACATTCAGCAGTGAACATGTGATTTTAGTCGGACGCTGTGTTTTAATTGTTTTTATGATGGGTACTGTGAGCATGTTACCAGCGCAGGAGCCCCTAGATTGGCATCTATACTGCTTCCTTATCGTACTAAGGATAGATATTCTCTGGTAATGATGGGAGAAGTCTGGTTCTAAGCTAACGTGTGACATAGGGGATGCCGTGTTATAAGGAACCTGGGTTTCTGCCAAGAGTGTACTGGTAGTGGGAGAACAGCCAGCGTGTGATTTAAGATCACAGGACTGCGACCTGGGTGGTGCTCTAGAGAGTCAGTGGCAATTTTGCTGCCATATTTTGGGAAAGCATATATGATCCTCTCCAGTTAGGATGAAGACCGTCCCTTTTATAAAGGCCAGGCCGTTCCCAAAAGAGGTCCCAATTATTTATGAAGGCTATGCTTTTAGATGCACACCAAGTCTCTAGCCAGCGGTTGAAAGAGAGCAGCCTACTGTAGGTTACATATCCTCTAAAGAGAATTGGCAAGGGACCAGACACAATTAAGTTCTGACATTTAGTTTCAGCTTTTGAACACATAGAGATGAAGTTCCTCTTTAATACCTCGGATTGTTGGGACTTTATATCGTTAGTTCCAGCGTGAACAACCAAGGTAGGAACTTCATTGCTGGAGTAAGAATCCAATCGTGCCTCGATGTCAGAGACTCTGGCCCCGGGGAGGCATTTCACAGAAACCGCTGGTTTAGGATGGCTAGGAACGCTAACGTTCCTTACAATCGAGTCGCCAATTATGAGCACCTTCTCCACTTCAGCAGGCGAGCTGCCAAGAGCAGAGTACCTGTTCATCAGCCAGATTGAAGACTGGTGTGCAGGAGGTCCATTCTTTGAGCTCCTGGACCCCCGTCTGGCGGTCACCCATTGTTCCCTTGAACATGCAGCTGGTGCTGGCTCCAAACCGGCTACGGCTGGGCCAGGAGGGTCTACAGCCGAGTCTAACTCGGCCAGCGGCTCCGACTGAGCCTGAACTACACGTCCCTCGGTCTGACTACGCTGAGATAAAGTGCTAATGTGCCCCTCCAGATGTCATGGTAACACTTACGTTAAATATGGAAGTTTTTTTATCAAGAAAGCATTGTGTCCGAGGCCACGAAGTTTGCTTGCTCATTCGGTCTGGGTCTCTTTCCCACAATGCACCTCCACTATTGGGAAGGGGTTCGAACCCCTGACCCTCCGATCATGTGACCAACACCCTAACCACTAGGCCACCGCTGCCCCCATGTGCATTTTTTTATTGTAAAAATAATTATTGTTTATTGTAAAAAAATAATGTATTAGTTTCAACTGATTAAATTGTTCAATAATTAAAACGTTAAGGTATAATAATTTCTTTTTTAAATGCTTCATGAAAAGATGAACTGATATGAGAATTATGCAACCAATACTGCTTAAAAGATAAAAAGTCATTTAATATTCATTCATTCATTTTCATTCATTTTCTGCCACTTGTCCCAAGCGGGGTCACGGGGGAGTGCTGGAGTCCATCCCATCTCACACAGGGCGATGGACGGGACACACCCTGGACAGGTCTCCAGCCCATCGTAGGGAATCATTTAATATAACCGTTCTAAATCTGTATGCACAATAATAATAATTATTACCTTAGTAATGATTGACATTTTTGCTGGATTCTTTTCTTTTCCTGATTTTCTCATCAGTTTTTTTATGATTGAGGAAACAATAAATATACAAAGTAATGAATGAAGTCTTAAAGCCACAGAAGGTCCCATTTAACTATATATGTTTGTATCCTGATTTTTGAGAAAAACAATCTTTAAATCAGTCATAAATAATGAATTAACCAGTAGCAGTGGTGTATTTGTAACAGTGGCGGGGTACCGGAGGGACGTCAGCTCGGAGCCAGGAGTTAGGAACATACTTTTATTAGTCACACTTACAAAAACAAGGAACAGGGACTGCAGTTCTAAACAAGAAACCCTAGAACCGAGGAACTGCAGTCTAACCCTAGATACTAAGTAGCTTATACTAAGTTACATATACCAAGTCACAGACACCAAGTTACATATACCAAAACCACCCGTTACGCATAGGCTTAACCTACCTAATGAGCCGCGCTCTGTTCTGACTCATCGGGGCTTAAATAGTCAGCCCCAATGATGCACACCTGCCTGCAGGGGCTCAGGTGTGTTCAGTCAGAACAGAGCGCCCTCTAGCGTGCCCAAAACACCCCACATGTGACAGAACCCCCCCCCAAAAGGCACGGCTCCCGAAGCGCTAGAACTTAGCCGAACCTCTGGGGGGAGGCCAAAACAACAAAACAAAAGTCCCTTGTCGGGACATACGGTCAGGTCCACAAAAATTATAAAAAGGGCCCCCGACCAGCCATGTCAGGCAGCTGGTGGTGGTGAGGGGAATCCCAGCAGTTCAGTCCATCCTTTCAACTGGTGCCTGAACCCGACCCTCTGTTCATCCGTTCTCTCCAGCCTTTCTCTTTGGACAGCCGTCACAGCTTGCAGCTTTATTCTAGAGACCTCCCTCTCTTCTCTGCATTTCGCGCTCTTTCCTTGAAGCTCACCTTTGTCTTGAGCCAGAGCTTTTCTTTCTGTTTCCATGGCTTCGATCTCCCTTTGGCAACTAGACAAGAGTCCTTTGGTCCTCTCCAGCTGAGGAAGCAGATAGGTGATCCTTTCCTTGCGTTTCAACCCTTCATTCGTGACCGAGGCATTCAGCTGTAGCATTGAGGCTTCTTTCGCCATCAGCTGCTGGTAGAGCTCTGTCACCAACCCCTCCTGTTCAGTGATCTGAACATTCATGTAGCTGATTTGTTCATCTCTGAGGTGAGATTGGATCGTCCTTGCAGCTCTGATCCGTTTGGCCAGATCCCTTGCCTGCTTTCCTCTGAATGACTTGCAAGCAAATTGCAGCATGCCTGAACAGCTGATACCTCTGCTTTTGTTGATGCCCAAGCTTCCACCTTCTGAACCTCCTCTGGAGAACACTTGCTGCCCAGCACTGCTTCTTGAAAACCAATCTTTGCTGGTGCAATCTCACTACAGCCTGAATCATGGTGGCAGCTTTGTGCATTGCAGCAACATTCTTTCGAACAGAAAAACTCCTAAAAGCTGCCTGGATGCATATCACTGACCTTCTCAATACCTGGAATCTCTCATGTTCAAATTTACCCTTAGTGTAGGACCTAAAATGTCTTTGAATGATGATGGCTGACACCCTTATGGCCCAGTACTTAACTACCTCCCGGTGTCTTCTGAACGCAGCCTGAATCAGGGAAGCTGCCTGATGTTGCAGGATCACCTCCCTTCTGACCCTCTGACCTCTGAAGCAGGCTTGCAGGAACATTGCAGCAGAGCACAATTTCAAGAATTCCTCCCTCTGCTTTCTGGCTTCAAGTGTGGAGCGATACCTAAGCTGGATGGCAATAGCAGCATACTTGATGCATAAATATCGTGTCCGAGCACAGTGAGCCCTGTAAGCACATTGTATCACAGTTGCAGCATGGTTTCTGTTTCAGAGCCTGTCTGGTCTTCATCCCTCGGAATGCGGCTTGCAGAACAACAGCAGCCATCCTTTTCTCCTTCAAAGACTTCATTTCATGCTTCATCATCTTATTAGCTCGGTAATATCGCTGAACAGTCCTGGCTGCCCACAGTAGCTTCAGGTAGTATTTTCTGCTCAATTGCTTCCTCACCTGTGCCTGAATGGTTACCGCAGCCTCATGTTCAGTTCTCCTTTGCACCCGAACTTTCCTTCTAAACTTCCCACTAACCTGGAGCTGCTCCTTCTCTGCTTTCTGTGTAGCAGGTGGCTTAGTGGTGCTGGGTTGCGGCGCGGTGAACGCCGTGCAGTCATGTTGCGGCGCGGTGAACGGCATGCAGTCGCGTTGCGGCGGGCGCCGTGCTTCCACGTTGCGTAACGCCAGCCGTCAACGAAGCCCCGCCTTCCATGTCGCGTGCGGGAAAAAACATCCTAAAACAATTCTGACTGGAAAAGATCCAAAGCTGTTTACAAAACCTAACAGCAAATATTTGTTTAAAAACAAAGTTCAATAATATCATAAAGTATCTCAGAGAGTAATGAAATATCAATGAGTGTGCAGTAACATTGTTTGGTTTTTGCAAATGAACATGATTTTGAGTTGCTATAAAAAGAACAGATTTCATATTGTTCCATTTTAAAATTGTTTGTAAAACATCCTGTAAATTGTCCTCTAGACTGTCTGATGATCTAAAACTGCCCTCTAGAGCCTCAGATAAAGATCTTATATGAAGCCAAAGCGGAGGACTTTGATCATTATCAATTTGTTGATCATCAAGCAGAGTGTGTAAGGCAAAGTATCACGTAGGAGTGAAAAAAATCAAATAGCAGACAAAGAATGAACAGCTCAGCAGAAATGTACATGTATGCCCTCATTCCTCCAATCTAAGGCTTTATTAAACACACAAAGAGAACGTTTCTAAAGCCCAGTTAAAGCCCGTGACAAGACTAAAATTAATTTATAATGGCTTCTAGTGACATTGCAGGTTTATCTACGGTTAGTCTTAATCGGTATTTAATTCTTTATCCTGCATCACTCTGAACGGATTTGCATTGAGCTTGGCTCTGCAGTAGTGATGGGACAGGGTTTAAACCAGAATTATATCATTAAAAAAGATGATCCATGATCAGATGAACTATCAATAATTGCTGAGAGCAATCCACCACCAAAAAAGTGAAATTGTGTGTGTGTGTGTGTGTGTGTGTGTGTGTGTGTGTGTGTGTGTGTGTGTGTGTGTGTGTGTGTGTGTGTACTGTAAAGAAAGTGGGTGGCGGTCTAGTGGTAGGGTACTTGCCTACGGACCTCTGGTTCAAGAAGTCCTCCAGTTCGAATCCCACCTCTAGCACTACCACCACTAGGTCCCTGAGCAAGACCCTTAACCCTGAGTGTCTCCAGGGGGACTGTCCCTGTAATTAGGACATGTAAGTCGCTCTGGATAAGAGCGTCTGCTAAATGCTGTAAATGTAAATGTAAACACACAGCAGATCAATAAGAAAGAGCCTTGAGGAAAAAGCTTATGAATTGCAAATATAGGAATAAATCAGCAGCATAAACCATATGAGTATTATCTCTCATGAGGACCCACATTTGATGATAAATGTGCTCATGAAGCAAAGTGAAAATGTAATGCTTACATTAAAATGCTTCAGGCAAATGGCGCCCCCTACTGGACTGACTGTGGTTCAGGTTCAGGTTCGAGTATGAGAGGGAAGAGATGAGGATTATATTGGAAGGAGGATGTTGAAGATGGAGCTGCCAGGAAAGAGGAGAAGAGGAAGACCAAAGAGGAGGTTTGCATGGGTTAAATGCAGAGGTCTGGGGCAGTGGTGGCTTAGAGTTTAGGGAGTTGCCCCCGCATCGGAAGATCGATTTATTTATTCGATACCCAGAGGTACCCTTGAGCAATGTACTGTCCCTGTCACTGCTCCCCGGATGATTTCAATAGCTGCCCACTGCTGCACGGTGTTTGGGTTAAATGCAGAGGTCCAATTTCATTGTGGTTCACTGTGTGCTATGCTGTGACCTCGCAATGACAAGGGTTTTCACTTTCACTTTATGGACGTGGTGAGAGAGGTGCAGGTGGCCGGTTTGAAGCAGGAAGATGCAGAGGACCAGAAGAAATGGAGACAGTTGATCTGCTGTGGCAGCTCCTAAAGAGGAGCAGACGAAAGAAAAAGAAGAAGAAGAAGAAGAAGAAGACGAAGAAGATACACAGAATACAGTGAGCCGAACAGTGCTCCTCCAGGACCCTGCTGCTGCACATGAGAGGACATCTAACAGCACACAGGACACAAGTGTGGACAGGACGGACAAATGCAGAAAACTATCAGAGCAAAAACAATCACACAACAGAGAACAATCATCCAACAGGAAACAGTAAGCACATGATGAACTAGACTGTACAGAGCTGCAGGCTGAGGAAGCAGAACTGTTGAAAAAGTGCAAATGAAAAAATAATAATAATAAAATGATTGTGTGTAAACATGAGAGGTAGATACAATGGTTTATGAGAGGATCCGAGGGGGGGACTCCACTACTAGGATGGAAAACTGTTTTATCCCCGAGCATCAGACTGTTGAACTCTGACTAACTCTTCACCCCCCCCCCCCACCCCTCCCCTGTGGTAATAGTTAAGTAGGCAGGATCTCTCCCTTATCCTTTCATAGCAGTTAGTTTAAATCTACATTAATCTTTAATAATCTCAATAAAACAACAATTAGCTACTTTGAATTTACTTATTCACTTAAAAGTGTTTTCCTTTATTTATGTGTTTATTTATTTATTTATTTTGGGGGACTGGGAGGAGTTACAAAAAAAATTATTTAAAGAACCAAATTTATAGAGTTACAGCTGCTGATTGAGTATGAACTCTCATTACAGCAAACATTTGTAATTTGGTCATTTGATCAAAAGTCGTGGTCATTTTATGACTATTTTAAACTGGTCACTGGTTGCTGGTTTACCTTTTGTGTTTTCTTGTCTAATGTACATGCAGGGTTTCTGTACAGCTGTCTGTATCAGTCCCACCACAGTGAGCTTCGAGCACAGTAATACACTGCAGAGTCTTCAGCCTTCAGCTGACTCATGTGAAGGTAGAGATTCGAGCTGTCCTTGGAAGCTGTAAATCTGCCCTGCACTGCCTGGGCTGAGCTTTTGTCAGAATCAGAATAATAATAAATGATCCACTCCAGTCCTTTCCCAGGAGCCTGACGGATCCAGAACATGTTAGTGCTGCTCAGACTGAATCCACTGCAGGCACAGGTCAGCTTGTATGATCCACCTGGAGTCACTGTTACTGACCCCTCAGACTGAGTGAGAACAACCTGAGAGTGAACACCTAAACACAGAGAGACCAACCAGACCAGCAGAGTCAATTAACTCTTTTAAATAATGTTTTTATTTTAGTCTTTATTAAAAATACTAAAACACTTACACGCTGCCGTCAGCAGAAGAACTAAAGATGTGAACAACATGGTCTTACTGTGTTCTGACTGGTTAAACTCACTGTTTCTGCTTTGCTGCTTATGTAGGGACTTAATATGAAATTTGCATAAAAGATCAAGACTTTTAACTTTTTCAGCGAAGAGCGCGTCCTGCTGGACTAAGAACTTAAAGACATTTCTGGCACCATCACTTGTAACTGTGGACACACTGTAAGTGATGTTTATAGAAAACAACAAACAACCACTCAATATATTTAGTAAACCGGTCTATTAAAATGCCTGTATATTAGAAACGTTGATCTGTTAATTGTATTTGCCTGAGATTTTAAGACATTTCCTGAAATGTATTTTTTTTCAGAATTATTTTGATCTTTTTTATGTTTTAATTGATTTAGATGTATTCATGTGCATTTAAAAATATCTTAATATCTTAAACATAATAAAGATGTTACAGTAACCGGGTATAATGTAACAATATGATTTACAATGTTAACACTATTTTTATTTCCAATAAAGTAAACACATGAACCCAGCCACTTGGGATGCACAAGCCAGTGTATTTCTTCATGCCGGTCCCAAGCCCGGGTAAATGGGGGAGGGTTACTTCAGGAAGGGCATCCGGTGTAAAACTTTGCCAAATCAATATGCGGACAACGATACAGAATTCCATACCGGATCAATCGAGGCCCGGGTTAACAACGACCGCCATCAGTGCTGTTAGCCTACAGGGTGCTGGTGGACACTGGACTACTGTTGGCCAAAGAAGAAGAAGAAGAGGTGGAAGGCATGTCCAGAGGGAGAAGGAGAGAATGAAGGAGAGGAGAGTGGAAGTGAGGGTAGGGACTTTGAATGTTGGCAGAATGACTGGTAAAAGTAGAGAATTAGCTGATATGATGGAGAGAAGGAAGGTTGACATTTTGTGTGTGCAAAAGACTAGATGGAAGGGTAGTAAGGTCAGGTGTATTGGAGGGGGGTTTAAACTGTTCTACCATGGTGTGGATAGAAGGAGGAATGGAGTAGGTGTTATCCTGAAGGAAGAGTATGTGGAGAGTGTTTTGGAAGTGAAGAGGGTGTCAGGGAGGGTGATGAGTTTGAAGCTGGAAGTTGAAGGTGTGATAATGAATGTTGTTAGTGCTTATGCTCCACAAGTTGGTTGTAAGATGAAAGAGAAGGAAAAATTCTGGAGTGAGTTAGATGAAGTGATAGAGAGTGTACCCAGGGGAGAGAGAGTGATGATTGGTGCAGATTTTAATGGTCATGTTGGTGAAGGGAACAGAGGTGATGAGGAGGTGATGGGTAGGCATGGTGTCAAGGAGAGGAATACTGAAGGTCAGATGGTTGTTGATTTTGCAAAAAGGATGGAAATGGCTGTAGTTAATACTTATTTTCAGAAGAGGGAGGAGCACAGGGTGACGTATAAGAGTGGAGGAAGATGCTCACAGGTGGATTATATTCTTTGCAGGAGGGTCAGTTTGAAAGAGATCAGAGACTGCAAAGTAGTGACAGGGGAGAGTGTAGCTAAACAGCATAGGATGGTGGTCTGTAGGATGACCTTGGAGGTCAAGAAGAGGAGGAAAGTGAGGGCAGAGTCGAGGATCAAGTGGTGGAAGCTGAAGGAGGAGGACTGCAAGGTGGAATTCAGGCAGGAGTTAACACGAGCACTGGGAGGTGTCGAAGAGCTACCGGATTGCTGGGAAACTACTGCAGAAGTGATCAGGCAGACGGCTAGAAATGTACTTGGTGTGACATCCGGAAGGAAGAAAGAGGATTAGGAGACCTGGTGGTGGAACCAAGAAGTCCAGGAGTGTATTCAAAAGAAGAGAGAGGCAAAGAAGACATGGGACATACAGAGAGATGAAGGAAGTAGACAGGTGTACAAGGAGATGAACCGCAGGGCGAAGAAAGCAGTGGTGAAGGCCAAAGATCAGGTGTTTGGTGAATTGTATGAGAGGTTGGACAGTAAAGAGGGAGAAAAGGACCTTTACCGATTGGCTAGACAGAGAGACAGATCTGGGAAAGATGTGCTACAGGTCAGGACGATTAAAGATAGAAATGGTAACGTACTCACAGGTGAACAGAGCATGTTGAGCAGATGGAAGGAATACTTTGAGGAGCTGATGAATGAAGAAAATGTGAGAGAGAGAAGATTGGATGATGTGAGAAGAGTTCACCAGGAAGTGCAGCAAATAAACAAGATGGAAGTAAGGACAGCGATGAAGAGGATGAAGAATGGAAAGGCTGTTGGACCGGATGACATACCAGTGGAAGCATGGAGATGTTTAGGGGAGATGGCAGTTGAGTTTCTGACCAGATTGTTTAACACAATCTTGGCAAGTGAGAAGGTGCCTGAGGAGTGGAGATGAAGTGTACTGGTACCGATCTTCAAGAATAAGGGTGATGCACAGAGCTGTAGTAACTATAGAGGGATAAAGTTGATCAGCCACACCATGAAGTTATGGGAAAGAGTATTGGAAGCTAGGTTAAGAAAAGAGGTGAGGATCAGTGAACAGCAGTATGGTTTTATGCCGAGAAAGATCACCACAGATGCAATGTTTGCTCTGAGGGTGTTGATGGAGAAGTACAGAGAAGGTCAGAAGGAGCTGCATTGTGCCTTTGTGGATTTGGAGAAAGCATATGACAGGGTGCCTAGAGAGGAGTTGTGGTTTTGTATGAGGAAGTCTGGTGTTACAGAGAAGTATGTGAGAGTAGTTCAGGATATGTATGAGGGCAGTGTAACAGTGGTGAGATCTGCAGTGGGAGTGACGGATGCATTTAAAGTAGAGGTTGGATTACATCAAGGATCAGCACTGAGCCCGTTCTTGTTTGCAGTAGTAATGGACAGGTTGACGGACGAGGTTAGACAGGAGTCTCCGTGGACGATGATGTTTGCTGATGATATTGTGATCTGTAGTGAGAGTAGGGAGCAGCTTGAGGAGAAATGGAGAAATGGAGATCTGCTCTGGAGCGGAGAGGAATGAAAGTGAGTAGGGCAAAGACAGAATACATGAGTGTGAATGAAAGGGAGGAAAGTGGAGTGGTTAGGATGCAGGGAGTGGAGGTAACAAAGGTGGAGGAGTTTAAATACTTGGGATCAACAGTTCAGTGTAATGGCGAGTGTGGAAGAGAGGTGAAGAAGAGAGTGCAGGCTGGTTGGAATGGGTGGAGAAGAGTGGCTGGAGTGATTTGTGACAGACACGTACCAGCTAGAGTAAAAGGGAAGGTTTACAGGACAGTAGTGAGACCAGCTATGTTGTATGGGTTGGAGACGGTGGCACTGACGAAAAGGCAGGAGGCGGAGCTGGAGGTGTCAGAGTTAAAGGTGCTGAGATGTTCGTTGGGTGTGACGAGGATGGACAGGATTAGAAATGAGTATATTAGAGGGACAGCTCAGGTTAGACGTCTTGTAGACAAAGTTAGAGAAGCAAGGTTGTGTTAGTTTGGACATGTCCAGAGGAGAGACGAGGATTATATTGGAAGGATGATGTTGAAGATGGAGCTGCCAGGAAAGAGGAGAAGAGGAAGACCAAAGAGGAGGTTTATGGATGTGGTGAGAGAGGACATGCAGGTGGTCGGGTTGAAGCAGGAAGATGCAATTACAGGAAGAAATGGAGACAGTTGATCCGTTGTGGCGACCCCTAAACGGGAGCAGCCGAAAGAAAAAGAAGAAGAAGAAGAAAGTAAACACATGTAAAGGCATAACTATTCCTGTATACACTTATTAAAGCCTGTCCAGAAGCAAAAGGCCAGAGAACTCCTTTAAATTGGGGTATTATTTGTGAACACATGTTTATAGCCCATGTTCTGGTAACCACACTCTTCTGATTATATAACAACTCAAACTCTTTGACCTGATTTCCAGTGTCCTGCACCTCTCTACTCTGCTCTGAGGTTAGAAACATCATCATTGTGTGATTAGAAAAACAGCTAGAAATACTTTATAGAATAATTATAGAAAAATAAAATAATTTTGAGGCAATAAATAAAATAATAAACAACAAGGAGCAACAGTGTGATATCATCAGTGGAAACATTTTTATCTTTCTTTTCTATTTTAATGCAGTCGGCTGACTACATTGTTATCAGGGCAGTTTGAGTGAAAAGGAGATTTGAGATATTTGAGAATTTCTCACATTTGTTTTATCCCCATTTTGATTTAATGACAGCAAGTAATTTAATTATTGATTCCAAATCTTTCAAATCCACCCGAGAATCACCTAAACATGCTCTTAAATCTAATTTAAATCTAATATCTGTCCGTTCTGTACAAATGGAAATATGACCAACATCACAGACGTGCTAATATTTGAATAAAGGCTTTATTCATCCTGCAGATCTTATAGATTCTCTTTCACTTGACCTGTTGTTTTCTTTGTGTTTGTTTCTTTGTTGTCTGATCCAGCCTTTGCTCTCGCTCGTAACTGAATATGAAACCTTGCAGTTGATGTCCAGTCTCTGGCCCGGCTGGACCATCATGGGACCAGGCTGAGTCAGTTCATAACAGCACACATCTGTAATGTAATATAATAATTAGTTATAATAAAATAATACAGTTTGTTTGTAATCTCAGTTAAATCAGTTAAGAATAACTGACAGGATGCCACGGACACCAGCACCAGTAGAAATGTAGAGAACATGGCTTGTGTTGAAGTTGATCTTTTTCTAATCCAGAGCCCCATAAACTGTGTCTCCTCTCCTAAATAGGGAGATCCAGAGTGGGAGGAGCTTGAATTTGCTTAGTGGGCAGGAAGAAACAAACACTTTAAAAAGGCCTCTGAGCTTTAGTCAGTGAAGAGCAGAAGTGGCGTCATTGCTTCTGCTGTTTCTGACAGCTGCATCCGGTGTTCTTCTCAGAGAAATAATACACATATATTAAACATGAACAATATCTACTGCTGATGAAAGACAACAATAGGTCATAAATAATGCATTAAAATGATGATTTTGATATTTTTTATCTATTTTGAAACACTTTTACTGGTCAATCTTTAATTAAATAAAGATCTTTAAAAGTGTTCACTGAGTTGAACTGATCCAGTCACAGACAGTGGTCACACGGCCTGGCGAGACATTATTAAATGTGAATTGTCTGAATTCTTAAAATCTAGCTATCGTCCTTATTAATTGATGTGTTTGTTTATTGCTATACATATATAATTTCTGGCCTGCTATGCAGCTTTGACAGACCCATACTGTAATATTCAACATGGCAGATATCAGATGCTGTTTTCTGTCACGGTAGATGGCGCTCTGCTCTGACTGAGCACACCTGCTTTATAAGCCCTGATGAGTCAGAATACAGCGTCAGACATTCGAGTTGTCACTATCACTCAGGTTAGCTCTGGGGTACTAGTGCTTTCTGAGTTCTATGTGTATAAGTGATGTCTAATAAAGTTCAGTACGAGACTCCCGGCTACGCGCATATGTCCAGCCCACACCACCCAAGCCTTACATTTTCACTTTTCACAACAAATTTAGTTTTTAATCTGCCTGTTATAGCATTCCCTTGTAGTATGACTCCGATATTAGTGCCTTGAAATGCATACAGCGTGATTGTCATTTTTAAGAGTTTTTTTTGGATTCCACATTTACCACATTTTGCTATAACAGAGCTGACATGGATTTGCAGGGCTGTGACCAGTGTCAGCGGGGCAGCAGTGGCCTAGTGATTAAGGAGTTGACTACATACTTCGTTTCTTGCTCTCTTCTCCAAATTTTGCTCTCTAATCTCTGAAATGTAATAAAATTATAACACTCCATTATTATTACATCAATTTAAGCATCATATTTTTTATTTTTGGGATATTATAAAATCTAAATAAATACAAATAGAAAATGTAATAAATTAAAAAAGAAAATACTTTTTTACAATTATTGTAAAACTTTAGACCATTAAATAAAACAATTATTTCAATGATTCCAGAACATTTATTTTAAAATGCAAAATTTCAATGATACCTTTGAAAATGTTTTTAATCATAATAATTTAGTATTTTTGTGAGGCTGTTTTTTGTGAGTTACTGTTGCTATTGCACTTTTCTTTTTTCACAAATAATATTTCTAGCATTTTAGAAATTTACATAAATCTTTAAATATAGATTTTTTAAATATTGTGTTTTTCTAGAAATATCACTTATAATGTGGCCACAAATAAAGAACAACAAGATGTGTTGTATTGTTGTTTTCTGTGTTGTATGTTCTGCTGTTGTATTGTCCTCACTATGTTGTGTTTTATGTCATGTTCTATGTTGTGCTGCATACAGAACCATGGTTCTGGAGGAAATTTATTTTGTTTCACTGTGTAAGGTGTATTTGCCTAAAATGACAATAAAACCTTCTTGACTTGACTTGACTTGACTTGACTTGACTTGAGGCTCTTGATCCAGCAGGGGGCGCTCATCACTGAAACACTGTTACTGCACTGTTAAAGTCACTGCTCATTGTGTTTTATGCAAATTTCACTTTAGATCCTTCATAAGCAGTAAAGCAGAAACAGTCTGCTGTTAAACCACAGTAAGACCATGTTGTTCACATCTTTAGTTCTTCTGCTGACGGCAACATGTAAGTGTTTTAGCATTTTTAATAAAGACTAAAATAAAAACATTATTTAAAATAAATAATTGACTCTGCTGGTCTGGTTGGTCTCTCTGTGTTTAGGTGTTCACTCTCAGGTTGTTCTCACTCAGTCTGAGGGGTCAGAAACAGTGACTCCAGGTGGATCATACAAGCTGACCTGTGCCTGCAGTGGATTCAGTCTGAGCAGCACCAGCATGCACTGGATCCGTCAGGCTCCTGGGAAAGGACTGGAGTGGATCATTTATTATTATTCGGATTCTGACAAAAGCTCAGCCCAGGCAGTGCAGGGCAGATTTACAGCTTCCAAGGACAGCTCGAACCTCTACCTTCACATGAGTCAGCTGAAGGCTAAAGACACTGCAGTGTATTACTGTGCCCCAGACTCACTGTGGTGGGACTGACGTAGGAGGCTGTACAGAAACAAGTGAAATGGAGGAGCAGAAAAACAAGGCAAGAGTGCTTCTGAGAGAAGATAGCGGTGCCTTTTTTGCTGAACTTGAACAGTCTGTAGTGTTTCTTTTTGATTTGTACAAAATCTACAAAATCTAATTCTCACATATAAAGATTCAAGTGTATTTACTTGATTGACATATTGTCCCCGCATCTGTTTTAACTCAAGTTAATCGTAACCAGCTCTGAATGTCATAAAATCACTGAGAAACAGTGAGATAATTACATTACTCGATCATATGTGACATTATTCTCCTTCCACCGCTTTAGACAAAAAGAGAGAGCAAAACATACCACACCTACTGACATAACAGCAGTTATGCAAATCTGATTTTATAAGCTTTTAAGCTCTGTCTTCAAGGCAGCTTTCACTCATGCAATGCTTACATCACATCACATCACATCACATCACATCACATCACATCACATCACATCGCAGAAGTGAATTATAAAGTCTTTCAAGATTTCCATCATGGGGTTGGGGATTGCTCAGTACTGCATTGTTATTCTAATGCTGACAGAAGGTATTAAATTCTTTCATTTCTTAAAACATGTATATATAAAATATGTTGTGTTCACAGTATTTTTAACCTGATGACTTATTTTCTAATTTCTAGATTTGATACATGCTGAGATTCGACTTGAGCAGCTCCTGCTCTGGTGAAGAAACCTGGAGAAACTGTGAAGATCTCCTGTAAAATTAGTGGGTACAGCATGACCAGCAACTACCTGCACTGGATACAACAGAACCCTGGAAAAGCTCTGGAATGGATAGGAAGGATGAATACTGGCTCAAACTCAGCAATTTATGCAGATTCCATGAAAGACCGCTTTAAAATGACGGAGGACGTTTCCACAAGTACACAGTTCTTAGAGGTGGAGAGTCTGAGAGCCAAGGACACTGCAGTTTATTACTGTGCTCGACAGGCACAGTGACTGGAGCTGATGGAGCAGCTGTACTGTATACAGTATGATTTTAATAAAATAATTGATCAATAATTAATCTACTAGATTTGGCCATTCTCATAACCAAGAAAAGCTTGCCTATGATTATTTTGAAAGTATTAATTTTATTACAGCTTAAAGTTGCGCTTATTTTGTTTAATAATTAATTAAAAAAACACATCAAAGTCGTTGTAAAAACTGCTCCACCTGTATGTAAACATGCACAAGGACAAGTTAAAAGCAAATTGCTGGCAAATTGGGTATTATTACATTAAACCATTAATTTATCAAGTATCATGCTTCATAATCTACTCTTAAAAGTGTGTAACATCAAAACATATAACATATAACATAAACAATAGTTTCAGTACTTTGGAGAACATTTACAGCACATGCTGGAGTTTAGCACTGAAGCATATTTGAAGGCTCCTCAGTAACGTGAGGCAAACAGACAGCTGTTCAAAACCCTGCATGTACATAATACAAGAAAAAACTAAAATCAACAACCAATGAACAGTGATAAAAATAATCATAGGACGACCCCTACTTGCTACAAATTAAAATTATTTTTGTTTTTGACGCTTGGTGTTTGCTGTAATGAGGTCTCCTACTTAAATTAATTGCTGTACAACAAGAAGAGTTCTTCTTCTTCTTCTTCTTCTTCTGCTTCTACGTCTTCTTTATCAGACTTCACTTTTTGCTTACATCACATCACATCACATCACATCACATCCCATAAGTGAATTAGAAAGTCTATCAAGATTTCCATCAGGTAGTTGGGGATTGCTCAGTACTGCATTGTGATAATAATGCTAACAGAAGGAAGAGAAAGTTACAGCCTGTGATGAATGAATCTAAAAATAAAATACTTCAGCAGGTGGCACCTGTTGTCTAATGGGTTTGCGTGTCCCAATGATCCTGGGAGCTATGTTGTCGGGGGCTTATGCCCCTGGTAGGGGCACCAAAGAAAAACAGGTCCTAGGTGAGGGAAGAGACCTCTTATGACGAGAATGATCCTTGGACGACGCTTTTCCTCGCCTGGACATGGGTCACCAGGGCCTCCCTCTGGAGCCCGGCCTGGAGGTGGGGCCTGATGGCGAGCGCCTGGTGGTCGGGCCTTCACCCATGGGGCCCGGCTGGGCTCGGCCCGAAGAGGCAACGTGGGTCCCCCTGCCCATGGGCTCACCACGTGTGGGAGGGGCCAAAGAGGTCGGGTGCAATGTGAGCTGAGCGGTGGCCGAAGACGGGGGCCTTGGGGGTCTGATCCTCAGCTGCAGAAGCTGGGGTTTACCCCGGTGGATGAGAGGGTGGCCTCCCTCCGCCTTCGGGTCGGGGGATGGGTCCTTAGTGTTGTCTGCGCATATGCGCCAAACAGCATTCTGGACTACCCACCCTTTCTGGGGTCTCTGGAGGGGGCGCTAGAGAGCGTCCCTGCTGGGGACTCCATCGTTCTGCTGGGGGACTTCATTGCTCATGTGGGTAATGACAGTGACACCTGGAAGGGCGTGATTGGGAGGAACGGCCCCCCCAATCTGAACCAGAGCGGTGTTTTGTTATTGTCCATAACGAACACCATGTTCAGGCATAAGGATGTCCACATGTGCACCTGGCACCAGGACACCCTAGGCCACAGTTCAATGATCGACTTTGTGGTCGTGTCGTCGGACTTGCGGTCACATGTCTTGGACACTCGGGTGAAGAGAGGGGCGGAGCTGTCAACCGACCATCACCTGGTGGTGAGTTGGCTTCGTTGGTGGGGGAGGATGCCGGTCAGGCCTGGTAGGCCCAAACGTATTGTGAGGGCCAAACGTATTGTAACCCCGTCCCGGGGGAGGTGGGGGACAATGAGTCCAAATGGACTATGTTCCGCGCCTCCATTGTCGAGGCGGCTGACCGGAGCTGTGGCCGTAAGGTGGTCGGTGCCTGTCGCGGTGGCAACCCTAGAACTCGTTGGTGGACACCGGCGGTGGGGGATGCCATCAAGCTGAAGAAGGAGTCTTACAGGGCCTTTTTGGCCAGTGGGGCTCCGGAGGCAGCTGATAGGTACTGGCAGGTCAAGCGGAATGCGGCTTTGGTGATTGCTGAGGCAAAAACTCATTCATGGGAGGTGTTTGGAGAGGCCATGGAGAAGGACTTCCAGATGGCTTTGAGGAGGTTCTGGTCCACCATCTGGCGTCTCAGGAGGGGAAAGCAGTGCACAGTCAACACCGTGTATAGTGGGGATGGTGCGCTGCTGACCTCGACTCGGGACGTTGTGGGTCGGTGGGGGGAATACTTCGAAGACCTCCTTAATTCCACCAACATGCCTTCCGAGGAGGAAGCAGAGTCTGGGGATACAGAGGTGGACTCTTCCATCTCTGGGGCCGAGGTTGCCGAGGTGGTCAAAAAGCTCCTTGGTGGCAGGGCTCCGGGGGTGGATGAGATCCGCCCCGGAGTTCCTCAAAGCTCTGGATGTTGGAGGACTGTCATGGCTGACACGCCTCTGCAACATTGCATGGACATCGGGGACCGTGCCTCTGGATTGGCAAACCGGGGTGGTGGTCCCCCTCTTTAAAAAAGGGGACTGGAGGGTGTGTTCGAACTATAGAGGGATCACACTTCTCAGCCTCCCGGGGAAAGTATATTCAGGGGTCCTGGAAAGGAGGGTCCGTCGGATAGTCAAACCTCAGATTCAGGAGGAGCAGTGTGGTTTTCGTCCAGGTCGCAGAACAGTGGACCAGCTCTACACCCTTAGCAGGGTCCTGGAGGATGCATGGGAGTTTGCCCAACCAGTCTACTTGTGCTTTGTGGACTTGGAGAAGGCATTTGACCGTGTCCCTTGGGGAGTCCTGTGGGGGGTACTCCGAGAGTATGGGGTATCGGATTCCCTGTTAAGGGCTGTCCGGTCCCTGTACAACCGGTGTCAGAGCTTGGTCCGCATTGCCGGCAGTAAGTCGGACCTGTTCCCGGTGAGAGTTCGGCTCCTCCAGGGCTGCCCTTTGTCACCGATCCTGTTCATAACTTTTATGGACAGGATTTCTAGGTGCAGCCAGGGCATTGAGGGGGTCCGGTTTGGTGGGCTCGAGATTGGGTCACTGCTTTTTGCAGATGACGTTGTCCTGTTGGCCTCATCAGGCCGTGACCTTCAGCACTCTCACTAGATCGGTTCGCAGCCAAGTGTGAAGCAGCTGGGATGAGAATCAGTACCTCTAAATCTGAGGCCATGGTCCTCAGTCGGAAAAGGGTGGAGTGCCCTCTCAGGGTTGGGAGTGAGATCCTGCCCCAAGTAGAGGAGTTTAAGTATCTTGGGATCTTGTTCACGAGTGAGGGTAGAATGGAGCGGGAGGTCAACAGGCGGATTGGAGCAGCGTCCGCAGTGATGCGGGCTCTGCATCGGTCCATCATGGTGAAGAAGGAGCTGAGCCAAAAGGCAAAGCTCTCAATTTACCAGTCGATCTACGTCCCCACCCTCACCTAGGGTCACGAGCTGTGGGTAGTGACCGAAAGAACGAGATCGCGAATACAAGCGGCCAAAATGAGTTTCCTCCGCAGGGTGTCTGGGCTCTCCCTTAGGGATAGGGTGAGAAGCTCAGTCATCCGGGAGGGGCTCAGAGTAGAACCGCTGCTCCTCCGCATCGAGAGGAGTCAGATGAGGTGGCTCGGGAATCTGATTAGGATGCACCCTGGACGCCTCCCTGGTGAGGTGTTCTGGGCATGTCCCACCGGAAAGAGACCCCGGGGAAGAACCAGGACACGTTGGAGAGACTATGTCTCTTGGCTGGCCTGGGAAGGCCTTGGGATTTG
Source organism: Hepsetus odoe (assembly GCA_017165825.1). NCBI lineage: Eukaryota > Metazoa > Chordata > Actinopteri > Characiformes > Hepsetidae > Hepsetus > Hepsetus odoe. The sequence continues at coordinate 2,588 of JABMDN010000888.1, read as the reverse complement.
CCCGGAGGAGCTAGAAGAAGTGGCTGGAGAGAGGGAAGTCTGGGCATCCCTGCTAGAGCTGCTGCCCCCGCGACCTGACCTCGGATAAGCGGGAGAGAATGACTGATGACTGACTAATTAGCATCAGCAGTTGTAATTAGCATCAACTGCTTGCATATGCACCAAGGCAGATTTCATCAAACACAGAGACAGGAGAAATCACCAAGACTAAAATACAGAAGAGGGAAATGACACGAGACCAGAACAAGATCACTGGAGTTCTACAAGGGTTAACTAGAAGCCACACATTTAACAAGGGAAATTAGCATTAGTGGCTAAACCCTAACAGCTATCACAGACACAGAGGGGATTCACAAACACAAGGACAAGGAAAATCATCAACTAAGCTTTACAAGAGGGCAGACAAAAACAGGAAAACTTATCTGAGTTCAGCAGCAGAAGTTCAGTGTTGTGGAAAAATTTACCCAAGGAACAAGTCAGAGGCACTTTTAGTGTAATAAAGAGTTTTAATAATCACTGCAGTGAGGATTCCTCTCACACTCTGCTGAGAGTACAAGAGGAAGCCACGAATACAGAAAAACAGAGGTTCTACACATTTTGGGCCGCAGGCTCACCTCCCCTCCACCTTCAAGTCTCAGTAAGCCTTAAAGTTGCTTTGTCTAAGTCCCTCTTTTCCCTCTTAACTCTTTTCCCCTATCTATTTACGTCTTTTGCTTACGCAAGAGACCTGTCCGGGACATTTCATCTTATTTGTCTCTCTGCCTTATATCGAAAAATGAACAACACATTACAAAACATGATATGCTTAAAAGGTTAGAACAGATTTTGCCTCCACATTCCCCCCTTTTGATAATTTAATCAACTTTTAATCTAACTATGTAATAGCGAGGCAAAATATGGCAACACCAGATATTCTTACATCATTAACAATACACAACTCAGTAATTAATCAATTATTAATTGTTTTCTTAAACATTAAACATAAATCATGATTACTCATATTTAAGACTAAATCAAAACACTAAATCATGTTAAGTCTCGATCACACACACTGAATCAGATCAAAATCAAAAACTATGCAAATCAATGCATAAAAATTTAAAAACTCCTCATCATCTTCATTGCTTGTAACATCATCATGATTATTAATTAATCATTAATGCTTTTTTCTCTTCATTGACAATTAGCACATAGAATCTGTTTCAGTTTGATCATGATTGACTATAACCAAAATTATAATCACATCAAATCAATTCATAACTGAATCACAGAAATTCAAAGAGCAAAGTTAAACATAAAAAGAGGTTAAAAATTCTTCTTTGTCGACTTCATCACTTGTGAAACTGTCATTTATTTGGTCTTGAACCCAGTCTGGTCTTGGGTTCAGATCTGGAGATGGCATCCCATCTTCACCTGCCTTTGCGTACATTTTTCTTCCGTGTGTAACATTTGAAACTGTGCTGGTGGTGGGCTAGTGGTAGGGTACTTGCCTATGGACCTATGGATCCAGAGGTCCCCGGTTCGAATCCCACCTCTAGCTCTCTCTGCTTCACGGCGGTAGGTGTTGTCAGCAACACTTGAAATGTTCCCGTCCAACGCCTGTGCTTCCATCTGAACTCTTTTACAAGGATCTTTCACTAGGTCTCAGGTCATGTAGAGGACCATCTGCTGTCCTCGGCAACAATTCTTTAACCTGCTGGTGGACAGAGTGGAGAATAGCAGACAAAGAACAACAGTATTGCACCATTTCATCATCACAGTGTTGTTAAACTTGCTCCTGCTGCTTTACCTCCGGGCGGTTCCAGGCCAAAGTTTATAGGTTTACCAAACAAAATTTCAAATAAGCTCAAATTTGTTCTGGCTCAACTGAGTTACTCTCTACGCACGGTATAAACAGATTGCAGCTATGGCAAAGGGACCTGGTGAGGGCCTAATGGCTTCCCATGCCTGCCGAGTCATTTCTTTCCTCGTTTTGGTAAATTGACGCACAGTAAAGACCGTGCGTCAAAAGGGGGATGACGGACATTATGAAATTTTGTGTTTTACTAAGGGATTCTCAGCTGTGGCAAAAAAAAAAAAAAATATTGCCAGTCATGCTCAATTTGCCTAGAGAGTAACTCAGTTGAGCCAGAACAAATTTGAGCTTATTTGAAACTGTGCGTCAATTTACCAAAACGAGGAAAGAAATGACTCGGCAGGCATGGGAAGCCATTAGGCCCTCACCAGGTCCCTTTGCCATAGCTGCAATCTGTTTATGCCATCCAGTTCTGTTATGGCATCCAAGAATGCTGAGATCAAATTGGAATTGAGAATTGGGGTACTGTCAGATTTCAGAAATTTCCTGTGTCTCCACACAGCAGCAAATCAAGTACCACTCCAAAAGCAGATCTGCAATCAGTGTAGAGTAACAGTAACTTTAGCCAATGTACATGCTTCAGTCAAAGCCACAAATTCTGCTACTTGAGCAGACAGAGAACGAGGAAGGGTGCCGCTGTGGAGAGAGACGCTTTCAGAGCAAACTGCAAAGCCCACACGGTTTAGTCATTTGTGTAACGGTGTGGCCTACTCTGAACCCAGGGAGCCACACA
>JABMDN010000886.1:0-21582 GCA_017165825.1 Hepsetus odoe | reverse complement strand
GTATTATTACAGTAATAAAAGCTGTAAAGTGATGAAATGCTGTATTACAACAGTAATAAAAGCTGTAAATTGGGTAAGACCTGAACATCATCAGCGCTAGTGTTGGGAAGTGTTGGGTCTGGTCTGGTCTTGTGTGTTGTGTTCTTACTTGATCGTTACTCTTTTAGAAAAACTTCTCTCGGAGACAGTCAGACAGCTAGCTTAGCCACAGGCTAACGTATTATTACGTTAATAATGGAGCCGGTCCAGGCTGATGAAGGAGATCTCGCTCACTGTCGCACTAGTTTCTGTTCCTCTCAGCCGCTCTCAGAGCTTCTGATGTTCCAGTCAAACTCATCAGTTCATTTCATCCAGTCTCCAGTGTTTCACTCAATGAAGTAACAGTGTTACAACAGGTGAACATGACCCACACTGGGGTCAGGCGTCATCTGCCAAGGCTCAGTAATAAAACATCAAGACCTCAAGAAGACCTTGTTGCCTTTTTTTTAATACATGAAATAAGATCATATCAAATCATACAAAAATAAAATATTAAATGAATAAATGTATGAATGAAGGCATTAATTAATTACTAAGGATTATCTTAAATAAACAGGGGTCAAGAAATTCATATCTGAAAAAAAAACATGTAAATTCTTTGGAAATTCCATGTAAATATTGTTTGTTTCATATATTGTGTGAAAATGATTGGCTCAACAGTTTTATAGGATGTTAGGTGAACTCATTTATTTATTTTAATCAGTATCAGTATATCGGTATCAAAAAAGGATTTTAGCTAGATTGTAGCTGTTTGGAGTATTTTGTAAACAATCAATGCTTCCGTTTTAAAATAATAATTTTGCATGTAATTTAGTTTTTCTTAAGAATTTAAGCCCAGTTGTGATTCAGCTCTGTATCCTGAGTTTTTTTGATACGGAAACATGTTCATTTTTGTAAAGTATTTTTAATTAGTTTATAAAACTTCTAGTTGTCTTCTGCGTGAATGTCTAATACTCTTCTTCTTCTTCTTCGTCCTTTTCTTTCAGCTGCTCCCGTTTAGGGGTCGCCACAACTGTCTCCATTTCTTCCTGTCCTCTGAATCTTCCTGCATCAAACCGACCACCTGCATGTCCTCTCTCACCACGTCCATAAACCTCCTCTTTGGTCTTCCTCTTCTCCTCTTTCCTGGCAGCTCCATCTTCAACATCCTCCTTCCAATATAATCCTCGTCTCTCCTCTGCACATGTCCAAACCAACGCAACCTTGCTTCTCAAACTTTGTCTCCAAGACGTCTAACCTGAGCTGTCCTTCTAATATACTCATTTCTAATCCTGTCCAACCTCGTCAAACCCAACAAAAATCTCAGCATCTTTAACTCTGACACCTCCAACTCTGCCTCCTGTCTTTTTTGGTCAGTGCCACCGTCTGCAACCCATACAACATAGTATACCTTCCATAGTATACCTGTATACCTTCCCTTTTACTCTAGCTGGTACGCGTCTATCACAAATCACTCCAGCCACTCTTCTCCACCCATTCCAACCTGCCTGAACACTCTTCTTCACCTCTCTTCCACACTCGCCATTACACTGAACTGTTGATCCCAAGTATTTAAACTCCTCCACCTTTGTTACCTCCACTCGCTGCATCCTAACCACGCCACTTTCCTCCCTTTCATTCACACTCATGTATTCTGTCTTTGCCCTACTCACTTTCACTCCTCTCCTCTCCAGAGCATATCTCCATCTCTCCACGTTCTCCTCAAGCTGCTCTCTACTCTCACTACAGATCACAATATCATCAGCAAACATCATCGTCCACGGAGACTCCTGTCTAACTTTGTCCATCAACCTGTCCATTACTATTGCAAACAACAATGGGCTCAGTGCTGATCCTTGATGTAATCCAACATCTACCTTAAATGCATCCGTCACTCCCACTGCAGATCTCACCACTGTTACACTGTCATCATACATATCCTGAACTACTCCCACATACTTCTCTGTAACACCAGACTTCCTCATACAAAACCACAACTCCTCTCTAGGCACCCTGTCATATGCTTTCTCCAAGTCCACAAAGGCATAATGCAGCTCTTTCTGACCTTCTCTGTACTTCTCCATCAACACCCTCAGAGCAAACATTGCATCTGTAGTGCTCTTTCTCGGCATAAAACCAAACTGTTGTTCACTAATCCTCACCTCTTTTCTTAACCTGGCTTACACGACTCGTTCCCATAACTTCATGGTGTGGCTGATCAACTTTATCCCTCTATAGTTACTACAGCTCTGTGCATCACCCTTATTCTTGAAGATCGGTACCAGTACACTTCGTCTCCATTCCTCAGGCATCTTCTCACTTTCCAGGATTGTGTTAAACAATCTGGTCAGAAACTTAACTGCCATCTCCCCTAAACATCTCCATGCTTCCACTGGTATGTCATCTGGTAAAAAAGCCTTTCCATTCTTCATCCTCTTCATCGCTGCCCTTACTTCCATCTTGTTTATTTGCTGCACCTCCTGGTTCACTCTTCTCACATCATCCAGTCTTCTCTCTCTCTCATTTTCTTAATTCATCAGCTCCTCAAAGTATTCCTTCCATCTGTTCAACACGCTCTGTTCACCTGTGAGTACGTTACCATTTCTATCTTTAATCGCCCTGACCTGTAGCACATCTTTCCCAGATCTGTCTCTCAGTCTAGCCAATTGTTAAAGGTCCTATTTTCCCTCTTTACTGTCCAACCTCTCATACAATTCGCCAAACACCTTATGTTTGTATTTACTGTAAATAATGTACTTTCACAGGTGAAAGGGAACCAATGTTCTGTTCACTGTTGTTGTGGTGAATGAATCAGGGAAACTGGTAATGAAGCTTTTGCAGGTAGGATGGAGTCCTAACCACTTGAGGAACCAAAGGTAAAATCTTTAGTTAGTAGGCAAAATAAAATTTGAAGAGGCAGATGTCACTAAAGGTATTAGTTCCTAACACTGTATTTTTCATGGCAGAATTTTGGAAATTCACTTGGAAGCATCCCTCTTTCGTCCATTTTTCTCAGAATGCTGCAATCTGATTTGCTGGTGTCTGCAGTTGAATCCAAAGAAGGGGCCTAATCTTCAGGAGATTCTGAAGCATGACTAGTTTCAAAGCAATGCAACAACCCAGGAACAGATGAAGCAGTGAACCAAAAATTTCAAGGTTTTATGAAAATTAATTTTCAAATGTTCAAATGTAGTTTTGTTAGTTTTTTGGCAAATAAAATAAAGACTGAAACAATGAAGTTCTTGCCCTTGTGTTACAGTGTAGCTGTACCCGTGATTGGGAGAAATAAAAAAAATGTAAAACTATTACAAAAATACTGTAAAATAGCATATCAATTTAAAAGACAATTTTTAATATGAAGTCACTCACTCGCACTCATTTTCTTAGCCACTTGTCCTGATTAGTGTCCCGGGAAATGCTGGAGCCAATTCCAGCTCTCACAAGGTGAAACTCATATCTGAAGCTGAATGTGTTCGCTTCAGTGCACAGGCCTCTTCATCTCTGTTTTATAAATTTGAACAGACAGTGAACGTCACAGATTCACTTTTATGTGGAGAAATTTAACAAAGTGCTCAAAGTGAGAGCTGATTGTTTAACTCATATATTTACATATATTAGTGTAAATAGTGATGAGAGCAGACTTACAGACAGACTGTCAGTAGCTCTGTGTTTGTGAACAGGCTGTTTTGTAAGCAGGCTCAGCCGTGAGGTAACTGAAGGAGAAACTATCAACAAGTGTGAGAGTTTGATGAAGGCATGTTAAAATGTAGTTCTTGGATTGTGTTGGTAGTTGTAGATGTGTTGAATGATCTGCAGAAACACAGGACGGATCTCCTGCAGCTCCTTGTCTCTCTGATTGGGAGTGGATCTGCAAAAAAGAGCGTCCACCCAGAGGATTAATCAGAGCTTTGAATGGCGGTTTCAGCACCATCATTGAATAATGTAGTGATACAGACTTTAATTCATAATGCTGCTCATAATTCAAAATCATGTTAATTTGCTCCATGATGTTTGAGAATCACCTAGATATTTTTTTTAATGTATATTATTTTAAAGCTACATTTGGTTTTTTTTTTACGGGGCAGTGGTGGCCTAGTGGGTAGGGCGTTGGCCACATGATCGGCAGATCGGGGGTTTGAACCCCTTCCCAGTGGGTTGCCCTGAGGTACCCTTGAGCAAGGTGCCATCCCCCGTCATCACCCTGTGTGCGCTGGGTTGGACACCAGCACTCCCCTGCGACCCTGTTTTGGACAAGCGGCAGATAATGGAATCTGTTTTACTGATTAGATCTGTCCTGCCACCCAAATCAACAATTTGTCAATGTACAAAATGAGATTTTCAATCACACACAATTTTCTTTATAATTGATCATATTTATTATTTGATTAGGTAATTAGTATATCAACATTTCTTTCTGACTAAAAATAATATTGATAAATGGACAAATTTAACATAAAGTATATTAAATGACTGCAAATAAACCTCAGAAAATCAAACACAAGTCAGTTCTACTTTTACAGTTGCTGTTTTGTGGCACTAATTTAATAAACTTTCTCTTTGATTTCTTGCTGAACAGCTGGTCCTCACCTTTTTCATTTCTCAAGATCAGAAAACTGGCAAAGCAATATGCAAATAAAAAAAGGAACAAATGGCAAAGATTGAGAGATGATTGAATAATTAGACACTAATAATAAAGGGCAATAATTATTGAATTATTGAATGAATGAAATAGATCAGTTTAATTACAAGTAAACTTACAAGCTGAATTAAAAGTAAATCTGACCAGTCTATTTCACTGAAATAACAAAAGTATTATACAGAGTATAGACTATAGATTATACTCAGAGAAATATCACTCAGTTATATCATAGTCAGGTGAAAAAATTAGGACACCCCATTAAATATTCAGTTCTTTATCAAGAAATGTTCACATATCAATGTCTAATCTTGTTTTAATGTATCTCAAAAATAATTTAATTGCAGGTAAATGACAAAACATAACCTTGATTAATTAATTAAACAAAAAATATCAAATAAATTTGTATTTTAATGGAGGAAAAAGTTAGGACAAGCTACCACCTAATAGCTGTAATGGTGGCGGGGAGTTCGAAGGACGCCAATGCAGAGCCAGGGTTCCAAAACGTAACTTTATTAACATAAACTAAAATACAAAACCAACAGTGCCACCATTAACTGTGAGGCAGAGCCTTGTTAATGAACCGCGCTCTGTTCTGACACACTGGGGCTTAAATAGCAGCCCCAAAGAAGCACACCTGTGTCTGAACATGCCCAGGTGTGCTCAGTCAGAACAGAGCGCCATCTGTCGTGCCTGGCCGGTACCACAGGCACGACAGACTGTGACAGTAGCCCCCCCAAAAAAAACCAACTCCCAATGCGTCAAAACAACCTTGACCTGGACCTCAGGGGGGAGGCCAAAGAAAAACCCTCTCAAACTGAAACAGCCCCCTTATAAGGCACCTGGCCAGGCCCACAAACACCCAAATTTTTACCTCTGGCCAGTAATGTTCAGGAGTCCTGGCAGTGGTGAGGGGTATCCCAGAATTTCAGTCCATATCTTTGTAACCAAGTCCCTTTGGTATTTGTGTTTAGCCGTACATTCTTTCGGTGTCTTTCTGCTGTCCCGTGTTTCCTCTGTCACCTGTCTCTCTGACTCTGTAGTGGGGCCTCTGGAGGACTCGTCTGACTGGCTCAAGAGCCTTGTCTGGTCACCACCTGAAAAACAGCCAAATACAGGAGAATCTCTGTGGTTAGGAGGGGAAGAGTTCATTACCCAGTGCGTGCTCCGCCTCCGGTCTTTGTCCTTCTCACTTGTCATGACTATCATTTCGTCATCTGAGGCGTGGCATTTCTCGTCTTCTTCATACACAGGCTGCAAGTTCTGAGAAGACTGATTAAGTGGATGTGTTATGGGCATGGTCGCTGGAATTAGCATGGCTGGTAAAGCGCAATTCCCCTCTGGAACAATCAGGTGCTGATTGGAGCTTAGTTGTAGTGTTGTGCCAACTGGGATGATATTCACCCGGGCGTTTAGCAGGAGGTTTGGGGGAAGAACAGCTTGATTGAAGACTCATTTCGGGGCACTGGTTGCAATGAAGGAAAGATAGTCCTCCACTGCTGCAGTGAACGCTGTTGCTCTCCTCCTCGATATTGGGAAAGCAGTTTGGTCCCTTTGTTTCTACGTTCCCTCCAGCCTCTCTCTTTGGTCCCGCATCATAGCTTGCAGCTTTCTTCTGGAGACCTCTCCTCTGAATTCACTGCCCTTGAGCTCACCTTTGTCTTAAGACAGAGCTTTTCTTTCGGTTTCCATTTCCCTCTTACAAATGGACAAGAGTCCTTTGGTCCTCTCACGGTCACCTTTACCTTTAATGTAGGACCTATAATGTCTTTGAATGATGACGGCTGACACCCTTATGGCCTGGTACTTTACTACCTCCCTGTGTCTTCTGAATGCCGCCTGAATCAGGGAAGCTGCCTGATGTTGCAGGACAATCTCCCTTCTGACCCTCTGACCTCTGAAGCAGGCTTGCAGGAACATTGCAGCAGAGCGCAATGCGCTGCTTGCGCCGTGCTTCCGCGTTGAACCACTAGCGGCGCTGCTTGCGCCGTGCTTCCGCGTTGAACCACTAGCGGTGCTGCTTGCGCCGTGCTTCCGCGTTGAACCGCGTGCGGTGCTGCTTGCGCCGTGCTTCCGCATTGAACCGCGTGCGGCGCTGCTTGCGTGTCGAGGTAGCGCTGTGCCCATGGAGACCAGCATCCGGAGGAACAGCGCGAACTGATCCAAGCGCAGCTTGGGATCCGGGGTGGGACCGAGTGGGAGCAGCGATGTCACATTCCTCAGACGGTGCTCGAGCTCCTTGGCTGTGGCCGTCGGCATCCGTCGCACCCATTCCTCACCCATCAAATGCTCGCGGAGGTCCAGAGCAGCTGCCTCCATTTTCCAGTTCTTTATCAGCTGCAGCGTCTGCTAGACAACGTTCGCTGCCGTCCACAACACGTGCTCCTGCTCGCCCTCATGGCTCGCGACGTCCAGGTACTGGTGGTTCATTCTGTAATGGTGGCGGGGAGTGTGAAGGACGCCAATGCAGAGCCAGTAGTCGAAAACGTAACTTTATTAAACATAAACCAAAAGTGCCACCATTAATTGTAGGCATAGGCTTGTTAATGAACCGCGCTCTGTTCTGACTCACTGGGGCTTAAATAGCAGCCCCAATGAAGTCAGAACAGAGCGCCGGTACCACAGGCACGACAGACCGTGACAGAAGGTTGGCAATTAAATTTTTTGTAGGGATAATCAAAGTGTTTATTGTATCCGTACAGCATTATGTGTGTGCTGTTCCAACAATGAAACAGCAGAACAGTAACGAGATTGTTGTGTTTTTTTTGGGCAAGGAAGATCAAGGAAGATCATTTTGATCATTTTTTGATCATTTTTAATCATCTCCTCGACATCAACTGATTTATGTTTCATTCAGCAAAATTTCATTCTTCAGCAGGACAATGATCCTAAGCATTCTTCAGAATTGGGCCAAAATTTCTATAGCCATTCCCAAGAAAAATTACATCTTGACCTTTCCAGTCTCCAGATTTTTCTTCCCATTGAGATGAACCAACAAATTTGAAATGAGCGGCTGGAACATTAGACTGAATTGTTTGCACGCTTGAAAGCGAACTGTGGAGGTTTGGACAGACATTATTTCAAAAAATTTCTGGAAAGGAAGCTGCAAATCTGTGCTGCTGAGATAAAAGCAAAGGGTGGTTATTTTGATTAAACTTGTACTTTAAACACTTACACTTTTGTAAACACTTTTGTACTTTAAACACATTCATAAAATTGCACAAAGCAATTACTAAAATTGGGTTAGGAGCTGCCCAATTGATCATTATTATAAAATGGATAATAATTTTAAAATGGATTAAAGTTTAGGAAGATAGTGGTAATCCACTATCCGTGGATAGTGGTTATTTTCAAAGAAGAAATGTGGAATAAAATATCTCGATGGATCGTGATCAAAGATCACTTAAACATTTAGTAAAGTCTTATCATAACATTCAGTGAAATATTTAAAAAAATAAAAAATAAAACTCTCAGCTATGCTTTAAAGTTAAAAGCATTTCCAAACACAGAGTGTGAAGTGAACTGAAGGTAAACAGCTGTGTTGTCTTAAGAAAACCACTTATTCAGAAAAAAGGCTTGATTTGCTAGGAAGCATAAAGATGAAACTTATGAACACTGGAGAAATGGAATAGGGTCAAGTCATCATGTGGTCTCCTGCAGTCTGCTGAGCTCCTATGGAGGTGGCACTGATGCAGACGATGAACTAGACCCCCTGCAGTTTGCGTATCGTCCCAACTGCTCAACGGACGATGCAATCTCCACCACCCTCCATCTGGCCCTTTCTCATCTGGACAGAAAGGACAGTTACGTCAGAATGCTGTTCATCGACTACAGTTCAGCATTCAACACCATCATCCCTCAGCACCTGAGTGAGAAGCTGAGGCTGCTGGGCCTGAACACCTCCCTCTGTAACTGGATCCTGGACTTCCTGACTGGGAGACCCCAGTCAGTCAGGATCAGTAGCAGCACCTCCAACACCATCACACTGAGCACAGGAGCCCCCCAGGGCTGTGTGCTCAGCCCACTGCTGTTCACACTGATGACCCACGACTGTGCAGCCAAGCACAGCTCGAACCACATCATCAAATTCGCTGATGATACAACCGTGGTGGGTCTGATCAGCGGTGGAGACGAGGCAGCTTACAGAGAGGAGATACAAGAGCTGACGGACTGGTGCAGAACCAACAACCTGTCTCTGAACGTCGACAAGACTAAAGAGATGGTTGTTGACTTCAGGAGATCACGTCGGGACCACACTCCACTTATCATCAACACCTCACCTGTGGAGATGGTCCAGAGCACCAAGTTTCTTGGTGTTCACATCACTCACAACCTCACGTGGTCCCTCAACACCAGCTCCATCACAAAGAAAGCCCAGCATCGCCTCTACTTCCTGCGCAGACTGAGGAAAGCCCATCTCCCACCTTCCATCCTCACCATCTTTTACAGAGGAACCATTGAGAGCATCCTGAGCGGCTGCATTACTGCCTGGTACGGGAACTGCAACGTCTTAGACCGCAAGTCCCTACAATGGGTAGTGAGAACAGCTGAGAAGATCATCGGGATCTCTCTGCCCTCTGTACAGGACATTTTCACCACTCGCTGCATCCACAAAGCAACCAGCATTGTGGATGATCCCTCCCACCCATCCCACACTCTCTTCTCCCTCCTGCCATCCGGGAAAAGGTTCCGCAGCATACGGGCCTCCACTTCCAGGATGGGAAATAGTTTCTTCCCCCTGGCCATCAGACTGTTGAACTCTGGAACCACCAATATCTGAACTCTTAAACCCAGTCCACTTTGTCACCCTGTATTTATTTATTTATCTCATGTTGCACTCCTGCACTTTATCAGTAACACTGCTCCACCACACTGCCACACTGCGATCTATCTGGGCTGCTTTGTTTCACAACACTGCAGCCCTCTACAGATGAATGTATTGTCTGTCGTGCCGTCTGTTGTTGTCTGTCTTGTCTTGCACTTGTTGCCCCGTCTTGTGTCTTGTGTCTTGTCTTGTCTTGTGTTGTGTCTTGTCTTGTGTGTAGCACCAGGGTCCTGGAGGAACGTTGTTTCGTTTCACTGTGTACTGTGTATATGGCTGAAATGACAATAAATCCTACTTGAACTTGAACTTGAACTTCCCTGAAAAACAAGCTCAGCTTATTGAGTGATTTGATGAGCCTGACCACTACATCTTCATCCTGAAGTATCCTGACCCTTGCATGGACATGAAGAGCTTTCTTGGCCTCTTTGATTTTCAGATCAGTGCAGAGAAAGTCCGGTCATAATGTTCCAGGTAGCGGATGTAGCATTCCAGTGCCACAAACAAGGTGTGCTGCACCGAGACATCAAACCACAAAATTTACTCAATTTGACATTTCCTAATTGATTCACAGGCAGAAATGCATTTTTTTGCTGGAATTCAGTTTTTCACACTGGTTTGAACTTTTTATTTTTTAGAACCTCTACATGACAGATATATATATATTTTTATCTCTAACATTATGATGTAAATCCAGTTTGCTCTGTTCATCCAGCAGCGTGATGAGAAATACTCTGCTGGTGAACACTGGGTGAATATTACCTTGACATGTTACCACCTCTCCAGACATTCTTGCAGTTCAAGTTTACCCATAAAAGTGGCTTCTTTCACCAGGAGAAGGTGCCCTGCCACACTACAAAAAATTGTTAGCGGATGGTTTGATTAACGTAAAGCATCAAGTCTCTTCCACCGTCGCCATGAAGAACACTTTTAACTGCTACTCAGCTTCAGCAGTGAGATCATCATTGTCAAGGTTATACTCGAGAGGCAAGGCACACACGCGTTTCTTTAACGGGGACAGGTTTATTTCAAGACTATGACACAAAACACAACGCCGTAACTTATGGTGCAGACAGACAGTAAGGATGGTGAACGGACAACACTGGGTCGGACTGGCAGGCTATTTGTGTGTGGTTGTCCAGGTGTGGGTGATCGGTGGTGATGATTACGAGTGCTCGTGAAAGCCCGGTCAGTACTCCGGGGATCGGGACCTCTCCCCTGGCCTGGGTACCGTGGTGGGCGTGACATCACCCCCCCCTCCAGAGGCGTCCTCCGGACGCCCCGTGCAGCGCGCTCCGGGCCCTCCCCGTCCTGGCGGACACTGTGGGAGTCTGTTGTGTCGAGGGGGTCGGCCTCTCTGTTTGGGGGCAGGGCGGCTAGGGTGGTTACGGTGGTAGTCGAGCCGGAGTTGAGTGGAGAGCCACACCCTGTCTCCGGCTTGGAAGTCGGGGGCCTCCTGTCGACGCCTATCGGCTTGTTGGCGGAAGCGGCGCACTGCCCGTTCGATGTGTGTGTGGGCTTTCTCCCACACGCGCTCAGCCCCTCGGAACCAGGTGTCGATGCTCGGGACTTCCGTTGGTGTGGTATCCCAGGGGCAGAGGGGTGGCTGAAACCCCAACACACATTCGAACGGGGTCATTCCTGTGGAGGAATGGCGCAAGGAGTTTTGTTCGTACTCTGCCCAGTAGAGATATTCGGCCCAGTCGTGTTGCCGGTGGTGACAGTACGCCCGGAGGAACCTAGTCAATTCTTGGATGGCTCGCTCGGTCTGACCATTGGTTTGGGGATGGTAACCAGAGGTTAACGAAACGGAGGTTCCCAGTCGCCGAAAGAAGGCCCGCCAGACTTGTGAGGTGAACTAGGGACCTCTGTCGGATAAGATGTCCTCCGGGAAACCGTAATACCGGAACACGTACTGGAACAGAGCATCAGCTACCTGTCGAGCAGACGGGAGAGCAGCAAAGGGGATGAATCTACATCCTTTTGAAAATCGATCCACCACCACTAAGACGCATGTGTACCCCCCAGAACGTGGGAGATCCGTGGCCAAATCGATGGCCACGTGAGTCCACGGACGGGTGGGCACCGGCAGGGGTAATAACTTACCGGCTACGAGGTGTCTTAGTTTGGGCACAGGTGGAACAGGAGCGGACCAGGGCCAGAACATCGGCCCTTAAGGTAGGCCACCAGTATTTTCTGCTCAGCTGTTCCCCTGTGCGACGAATGCCCGGGTGCCCTGAGGCCGGAGAGGTGTGGACCCACTTGACTAACCGGATGTGGAGGCGTTCCGGCACGAAGATCCGATCAGGGGGGCACCCTGATGGGACGGAGGTGCCCTCAGCCTCCTGCCGGATGTCCCGTTCGATGTCCCATTGCACTGGGGCTGCTACTACAGTAGGGGTTAATATCGGTTCTGGCTGCGACACCCTCTCTGAAGACTCGAAGCGGCGTGAGAGGGCGTCGGCCTTGTTATTCTTAATTCCTGGGCGGTAGGTCAGGGTGAAATCGAAACGGGTAAAAAACAGGGCCCAGCGTGCCTGGCGGGGGTTGAGTCGTTTTGCCAGCCGGATATATTCAAGATTACGGTGGTCGGTGAGGACCGTGAAGGGGTGCTTTGCGCCCTCTAGCCAGTGCCGCCACTCCTCCAGTGCGGCCTTTACCGCCAAGAGTTCCCTGTTGCCGATGTCGTAATTGACCTCCGCGGGGGTTAACCTACAGGAGAAGAAGGCACAGGGAACAAGTCTCTCGGGTTGTCCGTGGTACTGCGACAGCACCGCCCCCAGACCTACCTCGGATGCATCGACCTCGACCACGAACGGCCTTTCCGGGTCGGGCAGCCGTAGGATAGGCGCCGAAGTGAACTTCAGTTTGAGGTCTAGAAAGGCCGCTCGTGCCTCGGGCGTCCATCCGAGGCGGGAAGGTTTTCCCTTTAGCAGGGCGGTTAAAGGGGCTGTCGCGGCACTAAAGTTTTGAATAAACCGCCTATAGAAATTTGCGAACCCGAGAAAGCTTTGTAACTGTCTGATGGTGCGGGGCTCCGGCCAGCTGGTCACTGCCGTCACCTTTTGTTGTTCCATCTTGATTCCCTTTGGCCTGATTCGGTACCCTAAAAAGGAAACCTCTGTGAGATGGAACTGGCACTTCTCCACCTTGACGTACAACCCATGCTTGAGGAGGCGGGAAAGGACTTGGCGTACCTGGGGGACATGCGAGTCATAGTTTTTGGAATAAATCAGGATGTCGTCGATGTAGGCGACTACAAACCGACCCAGCATGTCCCTCAGGACGTCGTTGATAAACGACTGGAAGACGGAGGGGGCGTTCTTGAGGCCATACGGCATTTCTTTGTACATATAATGACCCGTCGCCGTGCTAAAGGCCGTCTTCCACTCGTCGCCCTCCCGAATCCTCACCAGGTTGTACGCACTGCGGAGATCCAATTTAGTAAAGATGGTGGCCCCTCGAAGTTGCTCGAGAGCCGACGGAACAAGTGGGAGAGGGTAGCGGAATTTAACGGTGACGGCATTCAGTCCCCGATAATCGATGCAGGGCCGGAGTCCGCCGTCCTTCTTCTGCACGAAGAAAAACCCTGCGGAGGCCGGCGATGTGGACGGCACGATGAACCCCTGCCGGAGGGCCTCTGTAATATACTCCTCCATCGCTCTCGTCTCGGGCTCGGAGAGAGGATAGATGCGAGAGCGAGGAGGAGTGGCCCCTGGCTGGAGTTCAATCGCGCAGTCCCATGGCCGGTGAGGAGGGAGTTGAGTGGACCTCTTTGCACTGAACACCTCACTCATTGGACGGTACTCGACCGGGATAGACAATGGTATATGAGCCAGTGGGCTCTCCACAGACGTGGAGAGGCACGGGAGTGAGGTGTTACAGTGCAAAGAGCACTCCGGGGACCAGGACCTTATTTTTCCTGTCCTCCAGTCTAGGACCGGGTTGTGGGACCTCAGCCACGGGATGCCCAGTACGATCCCTTGATCTGAAAGCGGCAGTACGAACAGGGACAAGGTTTCAGTGTGCGTTAGCAGCAGAACGGTGAGAGGACCGGTGACCTGTGACACCCCACCTGGGTTCAGCTGCCGCCCATCGGCCGCCTTCACGGACACGGTTTGTGATAGGGGATACAGAGGGACGTGCAGTTGGGTAGCTACCGTGGGGGAGATGAAGTTGCCAGCCGACCCAGAATCGATCAACGCTGAAACACAAACACAGACACAGCGTACATATACTTGAACGGAAAATTGATTAGACAATACAGGAAGAGGTTTGACTACTGTGCGTCTTCTAGCTGCCAGGACGCAGTCTTGTCGCCCATGTCCTGGCTCGCCACAGTACAAACAGAGCCCATTGTGGATCCGGCCCAGATCCATGGGCTCAGGAGGACTGCTGTCGCTGCGTGGACTGACGGCCGTGGGCACTGGGGGCGCTGCTGCGCGGCATGGGCGTGGCTCCCACATGGGCCCGGTGCTTCGGAGTTTATGCTGGTCGAGATGAATCGCCAGGGTGAAGAGTTCATCCAGGCTCAATGCTTCGTCTCGGCAGGCGAGCTCCCGTTGAATGTCCGGGTGAAGGCCAGCCCGAAACACCGCCATCAAAGCAGGGTCGCTCCAACCGCTACCAGTCGCGGTAATGCGGACGTCGAGGGCATATTCCGCGACGGAGCCGGTTCCCTGCTTCATGCACAGCAAGCGATCCCCCTGGGACTGCCCGTGAGCGGGGTGATCGAATACCGCCCGAAAAGTGGACGAAAAGCGATCGTATGTGCTCACGGTCTCGCCACCGCTTGTCCAGACCGCCGTTCCCCACTCAGCGGCGCGACCGGTAAGCCTTCCGATCACTGCCCTTATTTTCTCCACCTCCGTCAACCAGGGATATTGTCCAAAGTACATGTTAAATGTAACCAAAAACGCCACACATGCACCTGGATCGCCCGCGTAGCGTTCCGGTAGAGCAATGTGGCTTACCGGCGGGACGGACGGTTGGGCGAACGGCGGAGGCGGAAAGGCCACGGCGGCTGCCCGGGGTCCTCGGTCCGAGATGGTTAGACGCTCCAGTTGGTGTTGGATGTCGTCTAACCTGGAAGTCATTCGCCCTAGGATCCCCTCGTGATCTCGGATCCGCTGCCGAAGCTCCATGTCCGCCCTTTCGTCAGGAAAAATTCCGCCCGCTGCGCCTTGCTGCTCGAAGGTCCGTTCATCTGTCATGGTTATACTCGAGAGGCAAGGCACACACGCGTTTCTTTAACGGGGACAGGTTTATTTCAAGACTATGACACAAAACACAACGCCGTAACTTACGGTGCAGACAGACAGTAAGGACGGTGAACGGACAACACTGGGTCGGACTGGCAGGCTATTTGTGTGTGGTTGTCCAGGTGTGGGTGATCGGTGGTGATGATTACGAATGCTCGTGAAAGCCCGGTCAGTACTCCGGGGATCGGGACCTCTCCCCTGGCCTGGGTACCGTGGTGGGCGTGACAATCATTCAGCTTTTTATTTAATTCTTTATTTGTAGGACATTACGCCATTAACCATTAATTACTGTGCAAAATAAGAACAGTGACTAATAATGTGAAAACACTGAGCATGGGGTGGGCTTCAAAATCTTAGTGATTCACATGGCAAAGAAAGTTCAGTAGAACAACTACAGAGGGCAGTAAAAGATAAAAAATGAAGTGCAGACCAAACAGTGCCCAAACCTCTACAAACAGCCAGAGATTTTGTTCACAGTCTTTACAACATTTATTTTATACTATATAAAATCTGTACATTTTAGGTGCATATGTTGTCCCACTTAGCTCAGCCAACTACAAAATTAAACAGTCATATAAAATAAAAACAAATGTTCTATAAGTTTATAACAACACAATGTGTTTGTAACAACATATTGTAAATTTGATTATCTTTGCTAAACACTTTAGAAACAGGTCATCATCAGGATCAGCTTGTTACTTGTTCTTTCATGTTCAACCCAAAATCTAAATTAGAATTCATGACATCATGATGCAAATACTGAGTGGTGTGTTCACTCATACAGTACTTATCTGTTACTGAGCTATGTGGACCAATAGAGTCCCATCACCACTCACCATGAAGAACACTCTCTGCTTGTTACTGCTGCTACTCAGCTGCTCTGTTTATCGTGAGTTTTAAACCACTGTTTCCTTCTGTTTATTAACTTTCCTTTTGTATTTTTAATTAGTATCCCAAAATTTTTAATATATTTTTTATGCTTCCATACACACTAATTTCCAGGTATCGAAGGTCAGAGTTTGGAGTCGATTCCCACTCATTCAGTGAATGATATTGCAGGAAGTTTCTCCATCTCCTGTAAAGCTGTAGGCTATAATTTTGGAGATTATGGCATGAGCTGGGTTCGGCAAATTCCTGGAAAAGGTTTACAATGGATTGGGCACATTAATACTGAGAGTGGAGCAACCTCATATGTTAAAGGCCTTGAAGGACGGATTGAAATAACAAAGGACAACAGCAAAGGCATTTCATACCTTAAAGTCTCTGGTCTGACAGCGCAAGACACAGCTGTGTATTATTGTGCCCGCAGATCACAGTGCTACAAACAGATGGTTAGACTGTACGAAAACCTCACTAGATCCCCTGATGCATTTTTCTATGTGAAAGTTTTATTCTATTACTATATATATATATACATACACAAACACACACACACACAAACACTGTCACAGTGACCACTGAACCCAGGCCATGGCCACAGTCCCAGTCCCTGGAATTCTGAGCCGCAGCTTCTATTTCACCCTCACTAATCACACCCAATCCCCCGCACCTGATTAGCCAGGCATTTAAGGTTTGCCAGCTGGACCCAGTATCGCCTGTTCACTGTTGTTTGTCTTTTTGCCTAGTTTCTTGAGATAATTGTTTTGATCAGATTAAAGAACCCTGAAGCCTGCCTAGCGCTTGTGCCTCTCTTTCCTTGTAAACATGGTTGAAGAACAAGCCTTTTCTTATGAGGCGCAGCTGGCGAGATTCAGGTGGATCTTCCGATCCTGGGGATGATGTTCATCAGAGGGTATTAATCCATGACCAACCTCCTGGACACACATCAGGGAAAAGGGACCGTGGTGACCACTCTTATGCAGTGGACGGAGCAGCTTGAGATTACTGGTTCCGCTTCGGCCGCACAGGTTCCCCCTCCCACGCCGCGTACTTGAACACCGACCTCAATGGTAAGCCACAACGATCTTCCCGAGTGTTATGCCTGTCAGACCTTAATGGTCACCTATGATATGTACTTTGAAAAGTAACGGATTGAGAAGGCTCACTGGGAGAGCAGCGGAGTGGGGAACAGCCATTTGGACAAGAGGCGGTGAGACTGGATCATCCTGATAACGGGGCATTACAGTAATCTAGTTGAGGTGATAAATGGGTGTTTCTGCATCATGTAGTGTGAGTGCGCTTCTAAGTTTAGCAATGTTTCTAATGTTTCAATGTTTCTATTTACTGATATTTCAAATGTGTGTATCTAGAGCTAGATCTGAGTCAACTGTGATGCCCCAGCTTTTGACAGTGTGTTCAAGATTAACTGTAAAATTAGGAAAATCTAGAATTAAACCTAAAAGTTTGACTTTAGCAATTTTGTGACGTAGCAAAATTTCTATCTTTTCAGGATCTAACATTGTAACACTAGATGGCGCTCTGCATGGCTCTTTTGAGAGCACACCTGTTTGGCATTGGGCTAACAGATGTGCTTCATTTGGGGTTGGCAGTCCATCCCAGCTCACACAGGGCGAAGGACACACCCTGAATAGGTTGCCAGCCCATCACAGCCAGTAAACCAGTGTTTAATTATTATTGTTATTATTATTATTATTGTTATTGCTTTTTGCTGTAAAAAGTTTTTTTTTTAATAAGTCAGTTTAATTTAACCAGTTATTACTCCAGGTCAAACTCTAACCTCCACTGTAGGGTCTTTTACTTGGGTACCAGCGATGAAACAGCTTGGATTTGACAGCCTGACAGAAAAGCTCTGGAGTGAATTGGACTGATTTATTATAATACAGACAGGCTGAGAAGAAGGTTCACCATCTCCAGAGAGATTTCCAGTGAAACAGTGACTTTAAGAAGGCAGAATCTGCAGACTGACTAAACAGCTGTGTGTGACTGTGTATCATATCATTTACCAGAAGAGAGGAGCGGCAGCAACAGAACAATTAAACAGTATCTCACAAAAGTACACCTATTCATGAGTACACCCCTCACATTTTGGTAAATAGTTTATTATATCTTTTCATGGGACAACACTGAAGATAGGACAGTTTGATATAATGTAAAGTAGTCAGTGTACAGCTTGTATAACAGTGAATTTGCTGTGAGTGTCACACTTTTGTGAGTGTCACAGCCTGTCACGGGTGGGTTTCGTTTTGGGTACAGTAGAGGGCGCTCTGTTCTGACTGCGCACACCTGAGCTCATGAAGGCACAGGTGTGCTTCATTGGGGCTGCTATTTAAGCTCTGATGAGTCAGAACAGAGCGCAGTTCATTCACTAGGCGAAGTCTACAGTTAATGGTGGTTTTGATTGGTCCTCGTACCTCGTTTTGGTCACAACTACAGTTCCTTGCATCTTGATTTAGTTACTATGAAAAATAAAGTTATGTTCCTGACTCCTGGCTCTGCACTGACGTCATACCCGCACCCAGCCACCATTACACTGCGGTACTGTATGTATCACTGCATTAATAAAGGAAGGTGGGTTGTTATTTTGTTATTCTTAAATTAATTGTTTTTACTGTCCAGTATTTCATAAAGTAAAATAAAATCTATAAATAGACCAGCCTTTTATTAATTATTCCAAGAAACTTAAGTATAATTCCATTAAAAATAAATAAGAAACTGCTGCTGCATGTCAGAGTTACCAGTGCATGACTTTCAGGAAAAACCTGCTTTCTTTGGACAAACTAAATGCAAATCCATGAATTTGCGTGCGCTGTCTCATGATTTTAATCTTATTTTGTTTCACTGTAGTTCATACAGTGTGTTTATTTCTTGCGGTTTTAACATTTAATCTTAAGGAGAGTAGAAACCTTAAAAAAAACAAACAGAATGATGCCAACAATCAACGCTATAAACCGTATGTAATATAATGCTGTATTTAGTGTGTAGTGCTTCTTAATTTTATAACAAGTGCTAGTGTTGTAGGCAAGGACTACTGAAGTGAAAAAAGTTCATTCTCATTTTATCAACTATATTGAATGTAGTAAAAATCATATTACAAAAGAAAACATTATAGAACTAATTAAAACAAAATATTAAAAAAATTAATTAAATACTTAGAGATGTGATTCTTTATTACCAGTAATACCTTTATTACCAACTCATTAATAATATCTTCTGTGGTAGAAGTGAATGAGTAAGGTCAGGAAAAACAATAAATATATCAAGGAACAAAATTCCTTTTTCTAATACTATCCATCCATCCATCCATTTTCTGCCGCTTATCCCAAATGGGGTCGCGGGGGAGTGCTGGAGTCCAACCCAGCGCACACAGGAAGAAGGACGGGGGACGCACCCTGGACAGGTCGCCAGCCCATCATAGGGAGGAGCGAGACGGGGACGGCACCTTGCTCAAGGGTACCTCAGGGCAACCTATTGAGAAGGGGATCAAACCCCCGATCCTCCGGCCAACGCCTGAACCACAAGGCCACCGTCACCCCTTTTCTAATACTAATTTTTGTTTATTTGTTTATTATATTTAAAACATAGTTAAACAATAAAAAAAAAGAAAAACCCAATAAAATCATGTTTGATGATTTTCCACAGACATGGCTGACCACTAACCACTAAAAGTAACTTCACAGCCGTGACTCATAATCAAATCTTTTTTCACGGAATCTTTTCAAGCTTTGGTTGTAATACTAAACCGAAAGTGACTAATTGTCAAACAGCTTGTGAAACAGCACTGGGGGGAATATTTCTCTTTTATCCACAAAATACAAACTCCTGTCAAGTTAAAAATCAGCGTGAACCATAAATCCTCTTGGATTTGCACCATAACATTGATAATATCCAAACTTATGTAAGTTAACTTCAGCGTTTATGTAGTGCTTAATGTGCTGAGTTTACAGGCAACATTAATAATTACCAGACAATCACAAAAATGAAAACCAAAATACAAACATCCCCTACACAGAGGTTCACCTCAACATAAGAGACAGTACAGCCAGAATATACATAATAAGAGAAGCACATAATCATAAATACAGTGCTGTGGAAAAGTTATTGCCTTCTTTTGCATTTCCTCTATTTGTATTATTAATAAAATAGGTGGTGGTGACCTCTAGCACTACCACCACTGGGTCCTTGAGCAAGACCCTGAACCCTGAGTGTCTCCAGGGGGACTGTCCCTGTAATCAGGACATGGAAGACACTCTGGATAAGAGCGTCTGCTAAATGCCGTAAATGTAAATGTAGATTATCAATTTTGTGATTGAAGGACATTTTATACACACACGATGCAGTAAATGCATTTTTAGTCACACATTGATATCACAAAATCTGTAACTCCAGCACCATCATCTCCACACAGAGAAAACATGACAGTGCCAAATCTTCCAAGCATAAAATAATTACTGCAGGAGCTCATGGAAAACTCACAAGAAATCACAGATGAACCCAAATGAACATCTAGGAAGCTTCAGGCATCTCTCTGCTCAGTTAAGGTCAGTGATTTTAATTCCACCACTGTGGTATCCAAGGGATAGCAGTAGGGCAAAAACCTTAGCGCTGCAAAAGGAATATCTAAAGACTCATCAAACACTTACCAAAACACCTGCATCACCAGAACGTTCTGTGAACTGGACAAAGTGGAATGTTTTGAAAGACATATTTACATTTTTTACAGAAAAATGTAATACATTTCTCCACAGTGATTCCAAAGACTATCCAAAGATATCCTGTAACCAGCTCATAAGGGGGAAGCAGCCAAGTATAAGTTTAGGGGCTTTTTGTGATATGGGGATTGCAGTAAATTTGAAATCTGTATTGTGCATTCTCAGGTTGTTTGACAGCACCCTGTTCTGGAGACTATTGTAGACTTTTTACTTTTCATTTTTTTTCTTTACCAACTGACTTATGTGTTTGTTCTTTCATGGATCAACAAAATGTACATATTGTACTGCTGTTAAAATTAATTTTAACTCATTATTTTATAATGATAGTTTTATTTATTAAAAAGATTTACATAGAGATGTATGTGATTTAGAGATTTAATCTAAATCATCTAGGGGGTTTTTCCAGATGGTATTTTTCAAGGAATAATGTTGTCCAATAATAACAGCTTGTATTCAATTTGTTTTTACTGCATTGGATCTGGAATGTTTGGAGTGATTTTTCAAAGATAGTTTTGAAGTTATTTTTAGGAGCTTTTGTGTAACGGTAGCGTGGTGCGTGTAGCACGTCAACATGGAGCCAGGGATCCAGAACTGAACTTTATTATCCATGATAGCAAAAACAAGGTAAAAGGAGCCACACTTGTCATGGAAAATTGAGGTGTGAGCCTAAGTCTGAAACTTTTTCTAAGTCAGAAACCAAACAAAGTCAAAAATCAAGCGAAGTCAGAGAGATGCAGCACAACCAATTTACTGAAGAGTTTCAGCGGCGTGGTCCCGTGGGAGCAGCTCCAAATGCTCATCCCAACGTTGGACTTTAAATACATTTCAAACCCCTTTAACATTTGCATAACTCCATCCCATTATTAGTTTTCCACCAATAATATTCAATGCTGTCATGATTGAAACCTCAGTTCCCCACCTTTGCCCCTTTCCCACCATTAGACTTAGGCCTTCTCATGGTCCACCTTCCTGCCTTGTCTACCACCTATATTTCAAGGCATCCTCCCATCCAGGCCCCCACTTAAAAGTGTTTTTTCACAGATGTGTCCCCTATTTTATGAGTGCAGCTGCCTAAGCAGAGCTGTAACTCTTTCCTACTGGATGTTTCCTGGGGGGCTTCTAGGGTCAGATTTTCCTGGGGGCTCCTGGGGTCAGATTCTAGGTCAACAAACTCTGTGACCTCAGGAATGTGAGGCACTGTGAGACAGGGACAAAAGTAAAGGGATTTTCACTAAA
>JABMDN010000885.1:0-21211 GCA_017165825.1 Hepsetus odoe | reverse complement strand
GTATTATTACAGTAATAAAAGCTGTAAAGTGATGAAATGCTGTATTACAACAGTAATAAAAGCTGTAAATTGGGTAAGACCTGAACATCATCAGCGCTAGTGTTGGGAAGTGTTGGGTCTGGTCTGGTCTTGTGTGTTGTGTTCTTACTTGATCGTTACTCTTTTAGAAAAACTTCTCTCGGAGACAGTCAGACAGCTAGCTTAGCCACAGGCTAACGTATTATTACGTTAATAATGGAGCCGGTCCAGGCTGATGAAGGAGATCTCGCTCACTGTCGCACTAGTTTCTGTTCCTCTCAGCCGCTCTCAGAGCTTCTGATGTTCCAGTCAAACTCATCAGTTCATTTCATCCAGTCTCCAGTGTTTCACTCAATGAAGTAACAGTGTTACAACAGGTGAACATGACCCACACTGGGGTCAGGCGTCATCTGCCAAGGCTCAGTAATAAAACATCAAGACCTCAAGAAGACCTTGTTGCCTTTTTTTTAATACATGAAATAAGATCATATCAAATCATACAAAAATAAAATATTAAATGAATAAATGTATGAATGAAGGCATTAATTAATTACTAAGGATTATCTTAAATAAACAGGGGTCAAGAAATTCATATCTGAAAAAAAAACATGTAAATTCTTTGGAAATTCCATGTAAATATTGTTTGTTTCATATATTGTGTGAAAATGATTGGCTCAACAGTTTTATAGGATGTTAGGTGAACTCATTTATTTATTTTAATCAGTATCAGTATATCGGTATCAAAAAAGGATTTTAGCTAGATTGTAGCTGTTTGGAGTATTTTGTAAACAATCAATGCTTCCGTTTTAAAATAATAATTTTGCATGTAATTTAGTTTTTCTTAAGAATTTAAGCCCAGTTGTGATTCAGCTCTGTATCCTGAGTTTTTTTGATACGGAAACATGTTCATTTTTGTAAAGTATTTTTAATTAGTTTATAAAACTTCTAGTTGTCTTCTGCGTGAATGTCTAATACTCTTCTTCTTCTTCTTCGTCCTTTTCTTTCAGCTGCTCCCGTTTAGGGGTCGCCACAACTGTCTCCATTTCTTCCTGTCCTCTGAATCTTCCTGCATCAAACCGACCACCTGCATGTCCTCTCTCACCACGTCCATAAACCTCCTCTTTGGTCTTCCTCTTCTCCTCTTTCCTGGCAGCTCCATCTTCAACATCCTCCTTCCAATATAATCCTCGTCTCTCCTCTGCACATGTCCAAACCAACGCAACCTTGCTTCTCAAACTTTGTCTCCAAGACGTCTAACCTGAGCTGTCCCTCTAATATACTCATTTCTAATCCTGTCCAACCTCGTCAAACCCAACAAAAATCTCAGCATCTTTAACTCTGACACCTCCAACTCTGCCTCCTGTCTTTTTTGGTCAGTGCCACCGTCTGCAACCCATACAACATAGTATACCTTCCATAGTATACCTGTATACCTTCCCTTTTACTCTAGCTGGTACGCGTCTGTCACAAATCACTCCAGCCACTCTTCTCCACCCATTCCAACCTGCCTGAACACTCTTCTTCACCTCTCTTCCACACTCGCCATTACACTGAACTGTTGATCCCAAGTATTTAAACTCCTCCACCTTTGTTACCTCCACTCGCTGCATCCTAACCACGCCACTTTCCTCCCTTTCATTCACACTCATGTATTCTGTCTTTGCCCTACTCACTTTCACTCCTCTCCTCTCCAGAGCATATCTCCATCTCTCCACGTTCTCCTCAAGCTGCTCTCTACTCTCACTACAGATCACAATATCATCAGCAAACATCATCGTCCACGGAGACTCCTGTCTAACTTTGTCCATCAACCTGTCCATTACTATTGCAAACAACAATGGGCTCAGTGCTGATCCTTGATGTAATCCAACATCTACCTTAAATGCATCCGTCACTCCCACTGCAGATCTCACCACTGTTACACTGTCATCATACATATCCTGAACTACTCCCACATACTTCTCTGTAACACCAGACTTCCTCATACAAAACCACAACTCCTCTCTAGGCACCCTGTCATATGCTTTCTCCAAGTCCACAAAGGCATAATGCAGCTCTTTCTGACCTTCTCTGTACTTCTCCATCAACACCCTCAGAGCAAACATTGCATCTGTAGTGCTCTTTCTCGGCATAAAACCAAACTGTTGTTCACTAATCCTCACCTCTTTTCTTAACCTGGCTTACACGACTCGTTCCCATAACTTCATGGTGTGGCTGATCAACTTTATCCCTCTATAGTTACTACAGCTCTGTGCATCACCCTTATTCTTGAAGATCGGTACCAGTACACTTCGTCTCCACTCCTCAGGCATCTTCTCACTTGCCAAGATTGTGTTAAACAATCTGGTCAGAAACTCAACTGCCATCTCCCCTAAACATCTCCATGCTTCCACTGGTATGTCATCCGGTCCAACAGCCTTTCCATTCTTCATCCTCTTCATCGCTGCCCTTACTTCCATCTTGTTTATTTGCTGCACCTCCTGGTTCACTCTTCTCACATCATCCAGTCTTCTCTCTCTCTCATTTTCTTAATTCATCAGCTCCTCAAAGTATTCCTTCCATCTGTTCAACACGCTCTGTTCACCTGTGAGTACGTTACCATTTCTATCTTTAATCGCCCTGACCTGTAGCACATCTTTCCCAGATCTGTCTCTCAGTCTAGCCAATTGTTAAAGGTCCTATTTTCCCTCTTTACTGTCCAACCTCTCATACAATTCGCCAAACACCTTATGTTTGTATTTACTGTAAATAATGTACTTTCACAGGTGAAAGGGAACCAATGTTCTGTTCACTGTTGTTGTGGTGAATGAATCAGGGAAACTGGTAATGAAGTTTTTGCAGGTAGGATGGAGTCCTAACCACTTGAGGAACCAAAGGTAAAATCTTTGTACCCGTGATTGGGAGAAATAAAAAAAATGTAAAACTATTACAAAAATACTGTAAAAGAGCATATCAATTTAAAAGACAATTTTTAATATGAAGTCACTCACTCGCACTCATTTTCTTAGCCACTTGTCCTGATTAGTGTCCCGGGCAATGCTGGAGCCAATTCCAGCTCTCACAAGGTGAAATTCATATCTGAAGCTGAATGTGTTCGCTTCAGTGCACAGGCCTCTTCATCTCTGTTTTATAAATTTGAACAGACAGTGAACGTCACAGATTCACTTTTATGTGGAGAAATTTAACAAAGTGCTCAAAGTGAGAGCTGATTGTTTAGCTCATATATTTACATATATTAGTGTAAATAGTGATGAGAGCAGACTTACAGACAGACTGTCAGTAGCTCTGTGTTTGTGAATAGGCTGTTTTTACAAGCAGGCTCGGCAGCGAGGTAACTGAAGGAGAAAATATCAACAAGTGTGAGAGTTTGATGAAGGCATGTTAAAATGTAGTTCTTGGATTGTGTTGGTAGTTGTAGATGTGTTAAATGACCTGCAGAAACACAGGACGGATCTCCTGCAGCTCCTTATCTCTCTGATTGGGAGTGGATCTGCAAAAAAGAGCGTCCACCCAGAGGGTTAATCAGAGCTTTGAATGGCGGTTTCAGCACCATCATTGAATAATGTAGTGATACAGACTTTAATTCATAATGCTGCTCATAATTCAAAATCATGTTAATTTGCTCCATGATGTTTGAGAATCACCTAGATATTTTTTTTAATGTATATTATTTTAAAGCTACATTTGTTTTTTTTTTTACGGGGCAGTGGTGGCCTAGTGGGTAGGGCGTTGGCCACATGATCGGCAGATCGGGGGTTTGAACCCCTTCCCAGTGGGTTGCCCTGAGGTACCCTTGAGCAAGGTGCCGTCCCCCGTCATCGTCCTGTGTGCGCTGGGTTGGACACCAGCACTCCCCTGCGACCCCGTTTAGGACAAGCAGCAGATAATGGAATCTGTTTTTACTGATTAGATCTGTCCTGCCACCCAAATCAACAATTTGTCAATGTACAAAATGAGATTTTCAATCACACACAATTTTCTTTATAATTGATCATATTTATTATTTGATTATGTAATTAGTATATCAACATTTCTTTCTGACTAAAAATAATATTGATAAATGGACAAATTTAACATAAAGTATATTAAATGACTGCAAATAAACCTCAGAAAATCAAACACAAGTCGGTTCTACTTTTACAGTTGCTGTTTTGTGGCACTAATTTAATAAACTTTCTCTTTGATTTCTTGCTGAACAGGTGCTGAACACCTTTTTCATTTCTCAAGATCAGAAAACTGGCAAAGCAATATGCAAATAAAAAAAGGAACAAACGGCAAAGATTGAGAGATGATTGAATAATTAGACACTAATAATAAAGGGCAATAATTATTGAATTATTGAATGAATGAAATAGATCAGTTTAATTACAAGTAAACTTACAAGCTGAATTAAAAGTAAATCTGACCAATCAGTCTATTTCACTGAAATAACAAAAGTATTATACAGAGTATAGACTATAGATTATACTCAGAGAAATATCGCTCAGTTATATCATAGTCAGGTGAAAAAATTAGGACACCCCATTAAATATTCAGTTCTTTATCAAGAAATGTTCACATATCAATGTCTAATCTTGTTTTAATGTATCTCAAAAATAATTTAATTGCAGGTAAATGACAAAACATAACCTTGATTAATTAATTAAACAAAAAATATCAAATAAATTTGTATTTTAATGGAGGAAAAAGTTAGGACAAGCTACCACCTAATAGCTGTAATGGTGGCGGGGAGTTCGAAGGACGCCAATGCAGAGCCAGGGTTCCAAAACGTAACTTTATTAACATAAACTAAAATACAAAACCAACAGTGCCACCATTAACTGTGAGGCAGAGCCTTGTTAATGAACCGCGCTCTGTTCTGACACACTGGGGCTTAAATAGCAGCCCCAAAGAAGCACACCTGTGTCTGAACATGCCCAGGTGTGCTCAGTCAGAACAGAGCGCCATCTGTCGTGCCTGGCCGGTACCACAGGCACGACAGACTGTGACAGTAGCCCCCCCAAAAAAAACCAACTCCCAATGCGTCAAAACAACCTTGACCTGGACCTCAGGGGGGAGGCCAAAGAAAAACCCTCTCAAACTGAAACAGCCCCCTTATAAGGCACCTGGCCAGGCCCACAAACACCCAAATTTTTACCTCTGGCCAGTAATGTTCAGGAGTCCTGGCAGTGGTGAGGGGTATCCCAGAATTTCAGTCCATATCTTTGTAACCAAGTCCCTTTGGTATTTGTGTTTAGCCGTACATTCTTTCGGTGTCTTTCTGCTGTCCCGTGTTTCCTCTGTCACCTGTCTCTCTGACTCTGTAGTGGGGCCTCTGGAGGACTCGTCTGACTGGCTCGAGAGCCTTGTCTGGTCATCACCTGAAAAACAGCCAAATACAGGAGAATCTCTGTGGTTAGGAGGGGAAGAGTTCATTACCCAGTGCGTGCTCCGCCTCCGGTCTTTGTCCTTCTCACTTGTCATGACTATCATTTCGTCATCTGAGGCGTGGCATTTCTCGTCTTCTTCATACACAGGCTGCAAGTTCTGAGAAGACTGATTAAGTGGATGTGTTATGGGCATGGTCGCTGGAATTAGCATGGCTGGTAAAGCGCAATTCCCCTCTGGAACAATCAGGTGCTGATTGGAGCTTAGTTGTAGTGTTGTGCCAACTGGGATGATATTCACCCGGGCGTTTAGCAGGAGGTTTGGGGGAAGAACAGCTTGATTGAAGACTCATTTCGGGGCACTGGTTGCAATGAAGGAAAGATAGTCCTCCACTGCTGCAGTGAACGCTGTTGCTCTCCTCCTCGATATTGGGAAAGCAGTTTGGTCCCTTTGTTTCTACGTTCCCTCCAGCCTCTCTCTTTGGTCCCGCATCATAGCTTGCAGCTTTCTTCTGGAGACCTCTCCTCTGAATTCACTGCCCTTGAGCTCACCTTTGTCTTAAGACAGAGCTTTTCTTTCGGTTTCCATTTCCCTCTTACAAATGGACAAGAGTCCTTTGGTCCTCTCACGGTCACCTTTACCTTTAATGTAGGACCTATAATGTCTTTGAATGATGACGGCTGACACCCTTATGGCCTGGTACTTTACTACCTCCCTGTGTCTTCTGAATGCCGCCTGAATCAGGGAAGCTGCCTGATGTTGCAGGACAATCTCCCTTCTGACCCTCTGACCTCTGAAGCAGGCTTGCAGGAACATTGCAGCAGAGCGCAATGCGCTGCTTGCGCCGTGCTTCCGCGTTGAACCACTAGCGGCGCTGCTTGCGCCGTGCTTCCGCGTTGAACCACTAGCGGTGCTGCTTGCGCCGTGCTTCCGCGTTGAACCGCGTGCGGTGCTGCTTGCGCCGTGCTTCCGCATTGAACCGCGTGCGGCGCTGCTTGCGTGTCGAGGTAGCGCTGTGCCCATGGAGACCAGCATCCGGAGGAACAGCGCGAACTGATCCAAGCGCAGCTTGGGATCCGGGGTGGGACCGAGTGGGAGCAGCGATGTCACATTCCTCAGACGGTGCTCGAGCTCCTTGGCTGTGGCCGTCGGCATCCGTCGCACCCATTCCTCACCCATCAAATGCTCGCGGAGGTCCAGAGCAGCTGCCTCCATTTTCCAGTTCTTTATCAGCTGCAGCGTCTGCTAGACAACGTTCGCTGCCGTCCACAACACGTGCTCCTGCTCGCCCTCATGGCTCGCGACGTCCAGGTACTGGTGGTTCATTCTGTAATGGTGGCGGGGAGTGTGAAGGACGCCAATGCAGAGCCAGTAGTCGAAAACGTAACTTTATTAAACATAAACCAAAAGTGCCACCATTAATTGTAGGCATAGGCTTGTTAATGAACCGCGCTCTGTTCTGACTCACTGGGGCTTAAATAGCAGCCCCAATGAAGTCAGAACAGAGCGCCGGTACCACAGGCACGACAGACCGTGACAGAAGGTTGGCAATTAAATTTTTTGTAGGGATAATCAAAGTGTTTATTGTATCCGTACAGCATTATGTGTGTGCTGTTCCAACAATGAAACAGCAGAACAGTAACGAGATTGTTGTGTTTTTTTTGGGCAAGGAAGATCAAGGAAGATCATTTTGATCATTTTTTGATCATTTTTAATCATCTCCTCGACATCAACTGATTTATGTTTCATTCAGCAAAATTTCATTCTTCAGCAGGACAATGATCCTAAGCATTCTTCAGAATTGGGCCAAAATTTCTATAGCCATTCCCAAGAAAAATTACATCTTGACCTTTCCAGTCTCCAGATTTTTCTTCCCATTGAGATGAACCAACAAATTTGAAATGAGCGGCTGGAACATTAGACTGAATTGTTTGCACGCTTGAAAGCGAACTGTGGAGGTTTGGACAGACATTATTTCAAAAAATTTCTGGAAAGGAAGCTGCAAATCTGTGCTGCTGAGATAAAAGCAAAGGGTGGTTATTTTGATTAAACTTGTACTTTAAACACTTACACTTTTGTAAACACTTTTGTACTTTAAACACATTCATAAAATTGCACAAAGCAATTACTAAAATTGGGTTAGGAGCTGCCCAATTGATCATTATTATAAAATGGATAATAATTTTAAAATGGATTAAAGTTTAGGAAGATAGTGGTAATCCACTATCCGTGGATAGTGGTTATTTTCAAAGAAGAAATGTGGAATAAAATATCTCGATGGATCGTGATCAAAGATCACTTAAACATTTAGTAAAGTCTTATCATAACATTCAGTGAAATATTTAAAAAAATAAAAAATAAAACTCTCAGCTATGCTTTAAAGTTAAAAGCATTTCCAAACACAGAGTGTGAAGTGAACTGAAGGTAAACAGCTGTGTTGTCTTAAGAAAACCACTTATTCAGAAAAAAGGCTTGATTTGCTAGGAAGCATAAAGATGAAACTTATGAACACTGGAGAAATGGAATAGGGTCAAGTCATCATGTGGTCTCCTGCAGTCTGCTGAGCTCCTATGGAGGTGGCACTGATGCAGACGATGAACTAGACCCCCTGCAGTTTGCGTATCGTCCCAACTGCTCAACGGACGATGCAATCTCCACCACCCTCCATCTGGCCCTTTCTCATCTGGACAGAAAGGACAGTTACGTCAGAATGCTGTTCATCGACTACAGTTCAGAATTCAACACCATCATCCCTCAGCACCTGAGTGAGAAGCTGAGGCTGCTGGGCCTGAACACCTCCCTCTGTAACTGGATCCTGGACTTCCTGACTGGGAGACCCCAGTCAGTCAGGATCAGTAGCAGCACCTCCAACACCATCACACTGAGCACAGGAGCCCCCCAGGGCTGTGTGCTCAGCCCACTGCTGTTCACACTGATGACCCACGACTGTGCAGCCAAGCACAGCTCGAACCACATCATCAAATTCGCTGATGATACAACCGTGGTGGGTCTGATCAGCGGTGGAGACGAGGCAGCTTACAGAGAGGAGATACAAGAGCTGACGGACTGGTGCAGAACCAACAACCTGTCTCTGAACGTCGACAAGACTAAAGAGATGGTTGTTGACTTCAGGAGATCACGTCGGGACCACACTCCACTTATCATCAACACCTCACCTGTGGAGATGGTCCAGAGCACCAAGTTTCTTGGTGTTCACATCACTCACAACCTCACGTGGTCCCTCAACACCAGCTCCATCACAAAGAAAGCCCAGCATCGCCTCTACTTCCTGCGCAGACTGAGGAAAGCCCATCTCCCACCTTCCATCCTCACCATCTTTTACAGAGGAACCATTGAGAGCATCCTGAGCGGCTGCATTACTGCCTGGTACGGGAACTGCAACGTCTTAGACCGCAAGTCCCTACAATGGGTAGTGAGAACAGCTGAGAAGATCATCGGGATCTCTCTGCCCTCTGTACAGGACATTTTCACCACTCGCTGCATCCGCAAAGCAACCAGCATTGTGGATGATCCCTCCCACCCATCCCACACTCTCTTCTCCCTCCTGCCATCCGGGAAAAGGTTCCGCAGCATACGGGCCTCCACTTCCAGGATGGGAAATAGTTTCTTCCCCCTGGCCATCAGACTGTTGAACTCTGGAACCACCAATATCTGAACTCTTAAACCCAGTCCACTTTGTCACCCTGTATTTATTTATTTATCTCATGTTGCACTCCTGCACTTTATCAGTAACACTGCTCCACCACACTGCCACACTGCGATCTATCTGGGCTGCTTTGTTTCACAACACTGCAGCCCTCTACAGATGAATGTATTGTCTGTCGTGCCGTCTGTTGTTGTCTGTCTTGTCTTGCACTTGTTGCCCCGTCTTGTGTCTTGTGTCTTGTCTTGTCTTGTGTTGTGTCTTGTCTTGTGTGTAGCACCAGGGTCCTGGAGGAACGTTGTTTCGTTTCACTGTGTACTGTGTATATGGCTGAAATGACAATAAATCCTACTTGAACTTGAACTTGAACTTCCCTGAAAAACAAGCTCAGCTTATTGAGTGATTTGATGAGCCTGACCACTACATCTTCATCCTGAAGTATCCTGACCCTTGCATGGACATGAAGAGCTTTCTTGGCCTCTTTGATTTTCAGATCAGTGCAGAGAAAGTCCGGTCATAATGTTCCAGGTAGCGGATGTAGCATTCCAGTGCCACAAACAAGGTGTGCTGCACCGAGACATCAAACCACAAAATTTACTCAATTTGACATTTCCTAATTGATTCACAGGCAGAAATGCATTTTTTTGCTGGAATTCAGTTTTTCACACTGGTTTGAACTTTTTATTTTTTAGAACCTCTACATGACAGATATATATATATTTTTATCTCTAACATTATGATGTAAATCCAGTTTGCTCTGTTCATCCAGCAGCGTGATGAGAAATACTCTGCTGGTGAACACTGGGTGAATATTACCTTGACATGTTACCACCTCTCCAGACATTCTTGCAGTTCAAGTTTACCCATAAAAGTGGCTTCTTTCACCAGGAGAAGGTGCCCTGCCACACTACAAAAAATTGTTAGCGGATGGTTTGATTAACGTAAAGCATCAAGTCTCTTCCACCGTCGCCATGAAGAACACTTTTAACTGCTACTCAGCTTCAGCAGTGAGATCATCATTGTCAAGGTTATACTCGAGAGGCAAGGCACACACGCGTTTCTTTAACGGGGACAGGTTTATTTCAAGACTATGACACAAAACACAACGCCGTAACTTATGGTGCAGACAGACAGTAAGGATGGTGAACGGACAACACTGGGTCGGACTGGCAGGCTATTTGTGTGTGGTTGTCCAGGTGTGGGTGATCGGTGGTGATGATTACGAGTGCTCGTGAAAGCCCGGTCAGTACTCCGGGGATCGGGACCTCTCCCCTGGCCTGGGTACCGTGGTGGGCGTGACATCACCCCCCCCTCCAGAGGCGTCCTCCGGACGCCCCGTGCAGCGCGCTCCGGGCCCTCCCCGTCCTGGCGGACACTGTGGGAGTCTGTTGTGTCGAGGGGGTCGGCCTCTCTGTTTGGGGGCAGGGCGGCTAGGGTGGTTACGGTGGTAGTCGAGCCGGAGTTGAGTGGAGAGCCACACCCTGTCTCCGGCTTGGAAGTCGGGGGCCTCCTGTCGACGCCTATCGGCTTGTTGGCGGAAGCGGCGCACTGCCCGTTCGATGTGTGTGTGGGCTTTCTCCCACACGCGCTCAGCCCCTCGGAACCAGGTGTCGATGCTCGGGACTTCCGTTGGTGTGGTATCCCAGGGGCAGAGGGGTGGCTGAAACCCCAACACACATTCGAACGGGGTCATTCCTGTGGAGGAATGGCGCAAGGAGTTTTGTTCGTACTCTGCCCAGTAGAGATATTCGGCCCAGTCGTGTTGCCGGTGGTGACAGTACGCCCGGAGGAACCTAGTCAATTCTTGGATGGCTCGCTCGGTCTGACCATTGGTTTGGGGATGGTAACCAGAGGTTAACGAAACGGAGGTTCCCAGTCGCCGAAAGAAGGCCCGCCAGACTTGTGAGGTGAACTAGGGACCTCTGTCGGATAAGATGTCCTCCGGGAAACCGTAATACCGGAACACGTACTGGAACAGAGCATCAGCTACCTGTCGAGCAGACGGGAGAGCAGCAAAGGGGATGAATCTACATCCTTTTGAAAATCGATCCACCACCACTAAGACGCATGTGTACCCCCCAGAACGTGGGAGATCCGTGGCCAAATCGATGGCCACGTGAGTCCACGGACGGGTGGGCACCGGCAGGGGTAATAACTTACCGGCTACGAGGTGTCTTAGTTTGGGCACAGGTGGAACAGGAGCGGACCAGGGCCAGAACATCGGCCCTTAAGGTAGGCCACCAGTATTTTCTGCTCAGCTGTTCCCCTGTGCGATGAATGCCCGGGTGCCCTGAGGCCGGAGAGGTGTGGACCCACTTGACTAACCGGATGTGGAGGCGTTCCGGCACGAAGATCCGATCAGGGGGGCACCCTGATGGGACGGAGGTGCCCTCAGCCTCCTGCCGGATGTCCCGTTCGATGTCCCATTGCACTGGGGCTGCTACTACAGTAGGGGTTAATATCGGTTCTGGCTGCGACACCCTCTCTGAAGACTCGAAGCGGCGTGAGAGGGCGTCGGCCTTGTTATTCTTAATTCCTGGGCGGTAGGTCAGGGTGAAATCGAAACGGGTAAAAAACAGGGCCCAGCGTGCCTGGCGGGGGTTGAGTCGTTTTGCCAGCCGGATATATTCAAGATTACGGTGGTCGGTGAGGACCGTGAAGGGGTGCTTTGCGCCCTCTAGCCAGTGCCGCCACTCCTCCAGTGCGGCCTTTACCGCCAAGAGTTCCCTGTTGCCGATGTCGTAATTGACCTCCGCGGGGGTTAACCTACAGGAGAAGAAGGCACAGGGAACAAGTCTCTCGGGTTGTCCGTGGTACTGCGACAGCACCGCCCCCAGACCTACCTCGGATGCATCGACCTCGACCACGAACGGCCTTTCCGGGTCGGGCAGCCGTAGGATAGGCGCCGAAGTGAACTTCAGTTTGAGGTCTAGAAAGGCCGCTCGTGCCTCGGGCGTCCATCCGAGGCGGGAAGGTTTTCCCTTTAGCAGGGCGGTTAAAGGGGCTGTCGCGGCACTAAAGTTTTGAATAAACCGCCTATAGAAATTTGCGAACCCGAGAAAGCTTTGTAACTGTCTGATGGTGCGGGGCTCCGGCCAGCTGGTCACTGCCGTCACCTTTTGTTGTTCCATCTTGATTCCCTTTGGCCTGATTCGGTACCCTAAAAAGGAAACCTCTGTGAGATGGAACTGGCACTTCTCCACCTTGACGTACAACCCATGCTTGAGGAGGCGGGAAAGGACTTGGCGTACCTGGGGGACATGCGAGTCATAGTTTTTGGAATAAATCAGGATGTCGTCGATGTAGGCGACTACAAACCGACCCAGCATGTCCCTCAGGACGTCGTTGATAAACGACTGGAAGACGGAGGGGGCGTTCTTGAGGCCATACGGCATTTCTTTGTACATATAATGACCCGTCGCCGTGCTAAAGGCCGTCTTCCACTCGTCGCCCTCCCGAATCCTCACCAGGTTGTACGCACTGCGGAGATCCAATTTAGTAAAGATGGTGGCCCCTCGAAGTTGCTCGAGAGCCGACGGAACAAGTGGGAGAGGGTAGCGGAATTTAACGGTGACGGCATTCAGTCCCCGATAATCGATGCAGGGCCGGAGTCCGCCGTCCTTCTTCTGCACGAAGAAAAACCCTGCGGAGGCCGGCGATGTGGACGGCACGATGAACCCCTGCCGGAGGGCCTCTGTAATATACTCCTCCATCGCTCTCGTCTCGGGCTCGGAGAGAGGATAGATGCGAGAGCGAGGAGGAGTGGCCCCTGGCTGGAGTTCAATCGCGCAGTCCCATGGCCGGTGAGGAGGGAGTTGAGTGGACCTCTTTGCACTGAACACCTCACTCATTGGACGGTACTCGACCGGGATAGACAATGGTATATGAGCCAGTGGGCTCTCCACAGACGTGGAGAGGCACGGGAGTGAGGTGTTACAGTGCAAAGAGCACTCCGGGGACCAGGACCTTATTTTTCCTGTCCTCCAGTCTAGGACCGGGTTGTGGGACCTCAGCCACGGGATGCCCAGTACGATCCCTTGATCTGAAAGCGGCAGTACGAACAGGGACAAGGTTTCAGTGTGCGTTAGCAGCAGAACGGTGAGAGGACCGGTGACCTGTGACACCCCACCTGGGTTCAGCTGCCGCCCATCGGCCGCCTTCACGGACACGGTTTGTGATAGGGGATACAGAGGGACGTGCAGTTGGGTAGCTACCGTGGGGGAGATGAAGTTGCCAGCTGACCCAGAATCGATCAACGCTGAAACACAAACACAGACACAGCGTACATATACTTGAACGGAAAATTGATTAGACAATACAGGAAGAGGTTTGACTACTGTGCGTCTTCTAGCTGCCAGGACGCAGTCTTGTCGCCCATGTCCTGGCTCGCCACAGTACAAACAGAGCCCATTGTGGATCCGGCCCAGATCCATGGGCTCAGGAGGACTGCTGTCGCTGCGTGGACTGACGGCCGTGGGCACTGGGGGCGCTGCTGCGCGGCATGGGCGTGGCTCCCACATGGGCCCGGTGCTTCGGAGTTTATGCTGGTCGAGATGAATCGCCAGGGTGAAGAGTTCATCCAGGCTCAATGCTTCGTCTCGGCAGGCGAGCTCCCGTTGAATGTCCGGGTGAAGGCCAGCCCGAAACACCGCCATCAAAGCAGGGTCGCTCCAACCGCTACCAGTCGCGGTAATGCGGACGTCGAGGGCATATTCCGCGACGGAGCCGGTTCCCTGCTTCATGCACAGCAAGCGATCCCCCTGGGACTGCCCGTGAGCGGGGTGATCGAATACCGCCCGAAAAGTGGACGAAAAGCGATCGTATGTGCTCACGGTCTCGCCACCGCTTGTCCAGACCGCCGTTCCCCACTCAGCGGCGCGACCGGTAAGCCTTCCGATCACTGCCCTTATTTTCTCCACCTCCGTCAACCAGGGATATTGTCCAAAGTACATGTTAAATGTAACCAAAAACGCCACACATGCACCTGGATCGCCCGCGTAGCGTTCCGGTAGAGCAATGTGGCTTACCGGCGGGACGGACGGTTGGGCGAACGGCGGAGGCGGAAAGGCCACGGCGGCTGCCCGGGGTCCTCGGTCCGAGATGGTTAGACGCTCCAGTTGGTGTTGGATGTCGTCTAACCTGGAAGTCATTCGCCCTAGGATCCCCTCGTGATCTCGGATCCGCTGCCGAAGCTCCATGTCCGCCCTTTCGTCAGGAAAAATTCCGCCCGCTGCGCCTTGCTGCTCGAAGGTCCGTTCATCTGTCATGGTTATACTCGAGAGGCAAGGCACACACGCGTTTCTTTAACGGGGACAGGTTTATTTCAAGACTATGACACAAAACACAACGCCGTAACTTACGGTGCAGACAGACAGTAAGGACGGTGAACGGACAACACTGGGTCGGACTGGCAGGCTATTTGTGTGTGGTTGTCCAGGTGTGGGTGATCGGTGGTGATGATTACGAATGCTCGTGAAAGCCCGGTCAGTACTCCGGGGATCGGGACCTCTCCCCTGGCCTGGGTACCGTGGTGGGCGTGACAATCATTCAGCTTTTTATTTAATTCTTTATTTGTAGGACATTACGCCATTAACCATTAATTACTGTGCAAAATAAGAACAGTGACTAATAATGTGAAAACACTGAGCATGGGGTGGGCTTCAAAATCTTAGTGATTCACAT
Organism: Hepsetus odoe; assembly: GCA_017165825.1. Lineage (NCBI taxonomy): Eukaryota > Metazoa > Chordata > Actinopteri > Characiformes > Hepsetidae > Hepsetus > Hepsetus odoe. The sequence continues at coordinate 6,480 of JABMDN010000885.1, read as the reverse complement.
GGCAAAGAAAGTTCAGTAGAACAACTACAGAGGGCAGTAAAAGATAAAAAATGAAGTGCAGACCAAACAGTGCCCAAACCTCTACAAACAGCCAGAGATTTTGTTCACAGTCTTTACAACATTTATTTTATACTATATAAAATCTGTACATTTTAGGTGCATATGTTGTCCCACTTAGCTCAGCCAACTACAAAATTAAACAGTCATATAAAATAAAAACAAATGTTCTATAAGTTTATAACAACACAATGTGTTTGTAACAACATATTGTAAATTTGATTATCTTTGCTAAACACTTTAGAAACAGGTCATCATCAGGATCAGCTTGTTACTTGTTCTTTCATGTTCAACCCAAAATCTAAATTAGAATTCATGACATCATGATGCAAATACTGAGTGGTGTGTTCACTCATACAGTACTTATCTGTTACTGAGCTATGTGGACCAATAGAGTCCCATCACCACTCACCATGAAGAACACTCTCTGCTTGTTACTGCTGCTACTCAGCTGCTCTGTTTATCGTGAGTTTTAAACCACTGTTTCCTTCTGTTTATTAACTTTCCTTTTGTATTTTTAATTAGTATCCCAAAATTTTTTATATATTTTTTATGCTTCCATACACACTAATTTCCAGGTATCGAAGGTCAGAGTTTGGAGTCGATTCCCACTCATTCAGTGAATGATATTGCAGGAAGTTTCTCCATCTCCTGTAAAGCTGTAGGCTATAATTTTGGAGATTATGGCATGAGCTGGGTTCGGCAAATTCCTGGAAAAGGTTTACAATGGATTGGGCACATTAATACTGAGAGTGGAGCAACCTCATATGTTAAAGGCCTTGAAGGACGGATTGAAATAACAAAGGACAACAGCAAAGGCATTTCATACCTTAAAGTCTCTGGTCTGACAGCGCAAGACACAGCTGTGTATTATTGTGCCCGCAGATCACAGTGCTACAAACAGATGGTTAGACTGTACGAAAACCTCACTAGATCCCCTGATGCATTTTTCTATGTGAAAGTTTTATTCTATTACTATATATATATATATACATACACAAACACACACACACACAAACACTGTCACAGTGACCACTGAACCCAGGCCATGGCCACAGTCCCAGTCCCTGGAATTCTGAGCCGCAGCTTCTATTTCACCCTCACTAATCACACCCAATCCCCCGCACCTGATTAGCCAGGCATTTAAGGTTTGCCAGCTGGACCCAGTATCGCCTGTTCACTGTTGTTTGTCTTTTTGCCTAGTTTCTTGAGATAATTGTTTTGATCAGATTAAAGAACCCTGAAGCCTGCCTAGCGCTTGTGCCTCTCTTTCCTTGTAAACATGGTTGAAGAACAAGCCTTTTCTTATGAGGCGCAGCTGGCGAGATTCAGGTGGATCTTCCGATCCTGGGGATGATGTTCATCAGAGGGTATTAATCCATGACCAACCTCCTGGACACACATCAGGGAAAAGGGACCGTGGTGACCACTCTTATGCAGTGGACGGAGCAGCTTGAGATTACTGGTTCCGCTTCGGCCGCACAGGTTCCCCCTCCCACGCCGCGTACTTGAACACCGATCTCAATGGTAAGCCACAACGATCTTCCCGAGTGTTATGCCTGTCAGACCTTAATGGTCACCTATGATATGTACTTTGAAAAGTAACGGATTGAGCAGGCTCACTGGGAGAGCAGCGGAGTGGGGAACAGCCATTTGGACAAGAGGCGGTGAGACTGGATCATCCTGATAACGGGGCATTACAGTAATCTAGTTGAGGTGATAAATGGGTGTTTCTGCATCATGTAGTGTGAGTGCGCTTCTAAGTTTAGCAATGTTTCTAATGTTTCAATGTTTCTATTTACTGATATTTCAAATGTGTGTATCTAGAGCTAGATCTGAGTCAACTGTGATGCCCCAGCTTTTGACAGTGTGTTCAAGATTAACTGTAAAATTAGGAAAATCTAGAATTAAACCTAAAAGTTTGACTTTAGCAATTTTGTGACGTAGCAAAATTTCTATCTTTTCAGGATCTAACATTGTAACACTAGATGGCGCTCTGCATGGCTCTTTTGAGAGCACACCTGTTTGGCATTGGGCTAACAGATGTGCTTCATTTGGGGTTGGCAGTCCATCCCAGCTCACACAGGGCGAAGGACACACCCTGAATAGGTTGCCAGCCCATCACAGCCAGTAAACCAGTGTTTAATTATTATTGTTATTATTATTATTATTGTTATTGCTTTTTGCTGTAAAAAGTTTTTTTTTTAATAAGTCAGTTTAATTTAACCAGTTATTACTCCAGGTCAAACTCTAACCTCCACTGTAGGGTCTTTTACTTGGGTACCAGCGATGAAACAGCTTGGATTTGACAGCCTGACAGAAAAGCTCTGGAGTGAATTGGACTGATTTATTATAATACAGACAGGCTGAGAAGAAGGTTCACCATCTCCAGAGAGATTTCCAGTGAAACAGTGACTTTAAGAAGGCAGAATCTGCAGACTGACTAAACAGCTGTGTGTGACTGTGTATCATATCATTTACCAGAAGAGAGGAGCGGCAGCAACAGAACAATTAAACAGTATCTCACAAAAGTACACCTATTCATGAGTACACCCCTCACATTTTGGTAAATAGTTTATTATATCTTTTCATGGGACAACACTGAAGATAGGACAGTTTGATATAATGTAAAGTAGTCAGTGTACAGCTTGTATAACAGTGAATTTGCTGTGAGTGTCACACTTTTGTGAGTGTCACAGCCTGTCACGGGTGGGTTTCGTTTTGGGTACAGTAGAGGGCGCTCTGTTCTGACTGCGCACACCTGAGCTCATGAAGGCACAGGTGTGCTTCATTGGGGCTGCTATTTAAGCTCTGATGAGTCAGAACAGAGCGCAGTTCATTCACTAGGCGAAGTCTACAGTTAATGGTGGTTTTGATTGGTCCTCGTACCTCGTTTTGGTCACAACTACAGTTCCTTGCATCTTGATTTAGTTACTATGAAAAATAAAGTTATGTTCCTGACTCCTGGCTCTGCACTGACGTCATACCCGCACCCAGCCACCATTACACTGCGGTACTGTATGTATCACTGCATTAATAAAGGAAGGTGGGTTGTTATTTTGTTATTCTTAAATTAATTGTTTTTACTGTCCAGTATTTCATAAAGTAAAATAAAATCTATAAATAGACCAGCCTTTTATTAATTATTCCAAGAAACTTAAGTATAATTCCATTAAAAATAAATAAGAAACTGCTGCTGCATGTCAGAGTTACCAGTGCATGACTTTCAGGAAAAACCTGCTTTCTTTGGACAAACTAAATGCAAATCCATGAATTTGCGTGCGCTGTCTCATGATTTTAATCTTATTTTGTTTCACTGTAGTTCATACAGTGTGTTTATTTCTTGCGGTTTTAACATTTAATCTTAAGGAGAGTAGAAACCTTAAAAAAAACAAACAGAATGATGCCAACAATCAACGCTATAAACCGTATGTAATATAATGCTGTATTTAGTGTGTAGTGCTTCTTAATTTTATAACAAGTGCTAGTGTTGTAGGCAAGGACTACTGAAGTGAAAAAAGTTCATTCTCATTTTATCAACTATATTGAATGTAGTAAAAATCATATTACAAAAGAAAACATTATAGAACTAATTAAAACAAAATATTAAAAAAATTAATTAAATACTTAGAGATGTGATTCTTTATTACCAGTAATACCTTTATTACCAACTCATTAATAATATCTTCTGTGGTAGAAGTGAATGAGTAAGGTCAGGAAAAACAATAAATATATCAAGGAACAAAATTCCTTTTTCTAATACTATCCATCCATCCATCCATTTTCTGCCGCTTATCCCAAATGGGGTCGCGGGGGAGTGCTGGAGTCCAACCCAGCGCACACAGGAAGAAGGACGGGGGACGCACCCTGGACAGGTCGCCAGCCCATCATAGGGAGGAGCGAGACGGGGACGGCACCTTGCTCAAGGGTACCTCAGGGCAACCTATTGAGAAGGGGATCAAACCCCCGATCCTCCGGCCAACGCCTGAACCACAAGGCCACCGTCACCCCTTTTCTAATACTAATTTTTGTTTATTTGTTTATTATATTTAAAACATAGTTAAACAATAAAAAAAAAGAAAAACCCAATAAAATCATGTTTGATGATTTTCCACAGACATGGCTGACCACTAACCACTAAAAGTAACTTCACAGCCGTGACTCATAATCAAATCTTTTTTCACGGAATCTTTTCAAGCTTTGGTTGTAATACTAAACCGAAAGTGACTAATTGTCAAACAGCTTGTGAAACAGCACTGGGGGGAATATTTCTCTTTTATCCACAAAATACAAACTCCTGTCAAGTTAAAAATCAGCGTGAACCATAAATCCTCTTGGATTTGCACCATAACATTGATAATATCCAAACTTATGTAAGTTAACTTCAGCGTTTATGTAGTGCTTAATGTGCTGAGTTTACAGGCAACATTAATAATTACCAGACAATCACAAAAATGAAAACCAAAATACAAACATCCCCTACACAGAGGTTCACCTCAACATAAGAGACAGTACAGCCAGAATATACATAATAAGAGAAGCACATAATCATAAATACAGTGCTGTGGAAAAGTTATTGCCTTCTTTTGCATTTCCTCTATTTGTATTATTAATAAAATAGGTGGTGGTGACCTCTAGCACTACCACCACTGGGTCCTTGAGCAAGACCCTGAACCCTGAGTGTCTCCAGGGGGACTGTCCCTGTAATCAGGACATGGAAGACACTCTGGATAAGAGCGTCTGCTAAATGCCGTAAATGTAAATGTAGATTATCAATTTTGTGATTGAAGGACATTTTATACACACACGATGCAGTAAATGCATTTTTAGTCACGCATTGATATCACAAAATCTGTAACTCCAGCACCATCATCTCCACACAGAGAAAACATGACAGTGCCAAATCTTCCAAGCATAAAATAATTACTGCAGGAGCTCATGGAAAACTCACAAGAAATCACAGATGAACCCAAATGAACATCTAGGAAGCTTCAGGCATCTCTCTGCTCAGTTAAGGTCAGTGATTTTAATTCCACCACTGTGGTATCCAAGGGATAGCAGTAGGGCAAAAACCTTAGCGCTGCAAAAGGAATATCTAAAGACTCATCAAACACTTACCAAAACACCTGCATCACCAGAACGTTCTGTGAACTGGACAAAGTGGAATGTTTTGAAAGACATATTTACATTTTTTACAGAAAAATGTAATACATTTCTCCACAGTGATTCCAAAGACTATCCAAAGATATCCTGTAACCAGCTCATAAGGGGGAAGCAGCCAAGTATAAGTTTAGGGGCTTTTTGTGATATGGGGATTGCAGTAAATTTGAAATCTGTATTGTGCATTCTCAGGTTGTTTGACAGCACCCTGTTCTGGAGACTATTGTAGACTTTTTACTTTTCATTTTTTTTCTTTACCAACTGACTTATGTGTTTGTTCTTTCATGGATCAACAAAATGTACATATTGTACTGCTGTTAAAATTAATTTTAACTCATTATTTTATAATGATAGTTTTATTTATTAAAAAGATTTACATAGAGATGTATGTGATTTAGAGATTTAATCTAAATCATCTAGGGGGTTTTTCCAGATGGTATTTTTCAAGGAATAATGTTGTCCAATAATAACAGCTTGTATTCAATTTGTTTTTACTGCATTGGATCTGGAATGTTTGGAGTGATTTTTCAAAGATAGTTTTGAAGTTATTTTTAGGAGCTTTTGTGTAACGGTAGCGTGGTGCGTGTAGCACGTCAACATGGAGCCAGGGATCCAGAACTGAACTTTATTATCCATGATAGCAAAAACAAGGTAAAAGGAGCCACACTTGTCATGGAAAATTGAGGTGTGAGCCTAAGTCTGAAACTTTTTCTAAGTCAGAAACCAAACAAAGTCAAAAATCAAGCGAAGTCAGAGAGATGCAGCACAACCAATTTACTGAAGAGTTTCAGCGGCGTGGTCCCGTGGGAGCAGCTCCAAATGCTCATCCCAACGTTGGACTTTAAATACATTTCAAACCCCTTTAACATTTGCATAACTCCATCCCATTATTAGTTTTCCACCAATAATATTCAATGCTGTCATGATTGAAACCTCAGTTCCCCACCTTTGCCCCTTTCCCACCATTAGACTTAGGCCTTCTCATGGTCCACCTTCCTGCCTTGTCTACCACCTATATTTCAAGGCATCCTCCCATCCAGGCCCCCACTTAAAAGTGTTTTTTCACAGATGTGTCCCCTATTTTATGAGTGCAGCTGCCTAAGCAGAGCTGTAACTCTTTCCTACTGGATGTTTCCTGGGGGGCTTCTAGGGTCAGATTTTCCTGGGGGCTCCTGGGGTCAGATTCTAGGTCAACAAACTCTGTGACCTCAGGAATGTGAGGCACTGTGAGACAGGGACAAAAGTAAAGGGATTTTCACTAAA